>JAQQAE010020768.1:0-10610 GCA_029823295.1 Pseudamia nigra | reverse complement strand
ACAAGGTCAGAGAGAGTTGGGGTGTGTATGTAATGTGCATATGATCAATGGATGCATTGTGTCGTATCAGTTTCTGAATGATCATCTCTTCTATACTGCTCTCCTTGATTCAACGATGACTCCGAAATCAACTGGGATGGATACTGGACAAATCTGGTGGGGACTGGTTTGTGTGGAGTTTGAGGACATGGAGTCTAGGGTTACCTACCTCACCGTGATACTAGTGTTCTCAGGTGAACTCAGGAAGGAATAGAAGCTAACTGAGCAGCCTGATGACACCGGAGTGTTGAGTTCATGAGTTTGTCCATGGCAGAACTTGAAGAAGGTGTTTCCTGTTCCGTCCACTCATGTTTCATTCGGGTGCTCCTGTTCCTCACGTGGACTCTAATAATGCATGTGAATGTCCACAGTGGCCCGTGTCACTGAAGGACTCTGGTAATTCTACTTAGATGGCTTCATTGTGCGTGCTACATACTGTCTATAATGACAATGTAGGAAATAACACTGTGGTTTATGTCAGAATGCGTTATTGGGATGGAAGCAATTTGGATTTGGAAAGGCAGAAAAAGCTTGATATGTGTGCAGGCAAGGGTGTGAGTTTTGTCTAAACATTAGGGGACAAATGATCAAGAAAATGAATAAAAATTAACAAAATGATGAAGAAAATGAATAAATATGTACAAAATAATGAAGAAAAATTTTAATTAACAAAATGAATGAAAAACAATCTTTAAAATACTGGTCAAAAATGGTTAAATTATGTCCATCAGGGCATGTCAGTTTAGTAAAATACAATCAAAATTATGTTTTAGTTACTATTTGATATTGTATAAAAACAAATTTTTAAATCAGCCACATAGTTTGTTTAGGATTTTTGCATTGTAATGGTTTATACAAGTCCAAATAGTGCTTACTATTGCAAATACTATGGCTTTAATTTGTGTGAATAACACCATACAAAGGCAACATACAGTAACACAGTAAACAGTAAAATAGAGAAAAATTGCTTGAAAGTTTTTTGCTGTCTTTGTTCCTTTTTCTTCTCTTTGCATCTAATTTGGTCCATTTACTTGATTATTTTATAATTTTTCTTCCTTTTTGTTCCTTTATTAACAACTTCTTGATAATTTTGCCCTTTTTTGTTTTTCTTCTGATGATGTTTAATTTTGTAAATTTTTCTTCTCATTTTGTTCTCTTTTTCTTCTTTTTGTGATCGTTTTGTTCATTTTTCTTCTGGTTCTATTCACCTTTTTTCATTTCCCATGCTATTTTGTACCTTTTGCTTCTTATATTGCTCTTTTTCCTGATGATTGTGTTTATTTTAAGGTAAAAATACTCACTTGTTTGCCGCATTTTGCTTTGCTTTTTGCCTTGATTTTGTAATTACTCTAAATTTAATGTCACCTTGTCACCGTTAGTTTGCCTTTGTAAAGCAGTGTAGTGGACACTGTGTGTGAAAGGGTTAATCACGACTCTTCGATGTTGGCTGTTTTAAAAGTGAACATGTGGAGTTTACATATACAACATGAACTTTGCCAAAGCTTTTGCCTCTCTGGACCCCCACCTCCATCAGCTGCATCAAGGCACACACCAACATTCAGCTGCACACCAGAAGTCAGCGTCTGCTTTCAGAATAAAGACCACAGTTTGCCTTTAAATTTGGCAACGACCGGGGCTGTTCAGTGAGGCCAATGTGGACGTAACTTTACGTTGTAATCCCACCGCTTGGCGGCTGGGGAATTGATTGTCTGGCTCCAAGAACCTTTTTTCCCATAGAGATACATTGGACTTCTATCTGCAAATACTAAGCGAATACATTTTTTTCATGGGTCATCATGGTCTCAAACATTTTATTTGGACCCTCTAATAAGTAACGTGATCGTCCATCTTTCGCTTTTTGCTTTGTTATTAAGGTATTACAGCAAATAATCTGACAAATGACTCCCATGCTGGGGTTTGATTGACATGCTGTAGTGAAGTTGGACCGATTCAAAGCTTTGTATCTTCTATTTATTCAATATGTCCATAGTTATACATGAGATATGCTCGACTGCAGCCGTGGGTAAGTGTTTACACTAACAACACTGTGATATGACATTTTTTGACACTGCGTGGTGAAGTTTTACTGCATCAGTAATATACCGGCTAATGTTTGCTCTTCCATAAGTCCCCTGGCATGAACGCTGCCGTTCGTCCAAATATGGTTACATCCTGTTTTTGGTTCCAGATGCTGTCCAGGAAGTGACAACTCGATTGGCCTCA
This sequence comes from Pseudamia nigra, assembly GCA_029823295.1. Taxonomy (NCBI): domain Eukaryota; kingdom Metazoa; phylum Chordata; class Actinopteri; order Kurtiformes; family Apogonidae; genus Pseudamia; species Pseudamia nigra. The sequence goes on along the minus strand of JAQQAE010020768.1, from coordinate 8,348 downwards.
AAACGGCCTTTCAGAAACTAATGGGTGACGTCACTGTCACTTTGTCCATAATATGTACAGTCCATGGATGTAACGTGTGCGCTTTCATTTTAACCTCGTCAAACTGCAGATTCAAGATAATTTACAGCATTTTCTGAGCTAAGTTCCTGCACATGGATGTGTAGCTTAAACTACCCGTTCAAACAATTGTAGTTAAAGTAACCCTACGTAGATTACCTGATAGAATTCTTTAAACCCCAGAGACTACATTTTAAACATTACAGTCGCATGTTTTACATTCTGTCAGCTAGCATCACTCACATTAACATGACATACTGTAATTAGTTATTAGTTTAATTAACAGAAATTAGCATATATTTCCTGCAGTTAGCTTTACTGTCAGTAAACCAGAAAAAAAAAAACAACTGAATGAACATGACAGTAAATTACTGTCACACACTTGTAGAGTACACAGAAATAAATAGCACTCAAGTGACAGCACTTTAACTTTGTGACTCTGTGACTAAAGTAGGAGTAGTGGTAACCAACTAATAAACACAATTTGATCATGTTTGCCAATTTTCCCCTTATTTTGGTGATTTTTGCTTAATTTTGTTTATTTTGTCCTATATTAAACTTACATTTTTATTGTTTTTTTCACCACTGTTTAATTGTGTTCCTTTTACTCATTGTGTTGCTTATTTTTATTCATTCTGTTAAGTCACTTGATTATCTGGATCATTTTTGCTCATTTTGGTGCTTATTTTGTCTATTTTTCCTGCTCAATTTCTGGATCATATTGTTCATTTGTGCAAATTGTGTTTTATATTTTAGAACTGACTTGATTATTTTGTTCAGTTTTGTTTATTTTCTGGATTATTTTGCTCATTTTAGGCTGATTTTGTAATTTTGTTTTATTTTTCCTCATTTTTTGCTTATTTTGTTGTTTGCTTTGTTTATTCCTTTTGTTAATTTTCTTGATAATTTTGTACATTTTTTTGTTCATTTCAAGCTTTCCCCCTCTCCTACTCACTGAGCTATGGTCAAATGTAATTGAGTAGAAGTACATTTTTTTCATCAAAAATATACTGTAATTAAGCAATAATATCTACTCTGCAAAATAGCAACTGGCAGAATTTTTCTCATAATACTGCTCATGTAAAAGAGTACATGCACTTGAGTATTATTAATGTTTATTACCCTGTTACTTAAACGGAGGTGGCCTAGAGCTGCATCTTTTCTTGGGCTACTCCTCTAATCCTTATCAAACCAGGGGTTCCAGTAAAATTGTTAGTGATAAAATAAAATACAACAGAATATATTTTAAAAAATGCAACAACATGGCAAATAGTAAATGCATTGTAGCAAATGATGGCTGTCCTAGCAAAGTCACTACTATAAATGTAGTTTTCGTTAGCTAAATATACATTTATTTATGGATTTATAAACCTTAATTGCTTGTTATTGCAGTTTTTGAATGACTGGATTTGATTCTTTAACTTTGGATTTCATAATGCTTCTTTAAGACACAAAACATTTCCGTAGAGCTCTGGTTTCTGTCGTTCCCTATGCTTGATTTTCTTAAACAGTGACGCATTAAATCGTGCATGGATTGAATCCATGTCTCTGTCTCTTGCAGGGTTTGGAGACACCACCGGAAACCCTGTTGTAGTTTGCTGTCGTGTGCTTGACACGCTGGTTCACCGACCCGCACCGCCACAACAGCTGGGGAAGGATTTCCGAGCCAGTCGCAGAGATGGTGGCAGCTTCAGCGGTGCAGACATTTCATTTGGCCGGTTAAAACGGAAAGACCAGCTGCAAAACTCCTGCTGTAGGTGTGTTTTATTTAGCCCCCAACTCTACCCGAGCTCTATCAGGGGAAAAAGGGAGGCAACCAGCAGCGGACGGAAGAGGACGCACTACAGCCTGAGCGCACAGTGTTGTGTTTGTCGGACACATGCATGCCAGCGAAAACTAGTGCTATCCAGACCCAAGGAACTGGTTTAGATAAGGAGATCGCACCGTCTGAGAGGCGATTTTTAATCCAGCAGAGGACGTTCACATGGGCTTTACTGCTCTGGGGATTTTCTACGTCTTTCCTCCAGCGGGAATGCGCAGAGAGGAAATCCAGCCTCACTTCCAAATAACCAGAGCCTCCTAACTGGGTCTGCACTCCAAACGCAGGAAATACGGCCTGGGAAAAAAAAAAGTTTGGAAGATTTTGGAAACGAAAGGGGAGGGGAGGGGGGCTCTAGCTGACGTTTTGCACGCGTTTTACGAATTTTAACTTATCCAGTTGCGCGTTTCTATTTCGTTTTCACTTTCCACGGCACAGGATAAGTTTAAGAAAAGCAATAAGTTGTTATATGCTGTAGGTGTTGTTATTGCAAGAGTTTTGATCATCACTATTTATAGACCAGCCTGCTCCGACCGAGGCTGTTCCTCATAGCTGTATGTTTTGCCAACTGCGCGCAACAAGTTGCAGACACTCCCAGCAGAGGCAAACCTACGCTAATTTGGGCCAGTGGACGGTATTTTTTGCTCTTCTCTTTTTGGATTACGCGTCTTTGAATAGCATATCCCCCTCCCCGACCCCCTCTTTGGAAGGCAAAGGGGGAATATACAGTGGAGATCCGGAGAGGGAGTTCAGGAAAGGACGAGGCTGGATCCGTGGGAATAGGCCTGTCTGTCAGGCCTTTTATGATCTGAATCTTGGACTGGACACAGCTGCAAAATAACACAGGCTTTAATATTTGCCCAGAGCTGCTGGAGTAAAGATGGAAGAAGAATATATGGGAATAATCAATGGAAATCCTTCGCACACTGAGTCATGCATCAGCAGGGATGTAGTGGAAGGTAGAGCAGTATTCATCTTAGATGACACAGATTTATCCATTTAACCTTTTGCCACAGGTTTAAAGCACGGCATTATTATTATTTTCATGTGGAGGGTTTACAGTGACCTTTATTGGTATATGCTATGAAGCAAAAGGAGGGGGTTTTGAATGTGACATTCAAAGTTATTAATTTTTTAAATATTATTTTGATCGTCTTTGACGCTTTAAGCTGGCATAATTCATTTCAGCACATTTAAAAATAAGTGCTATATAGCAGTGCCCAACAGCAATAGGGTTTTGTTTGTTTTTCAGACGTGTTGATTGGTTATTTTGCGCGTTATAAGATGGGAAGAGGCACAGTGTAACTTTTGTTGCGACGAACTGTTGACAGTCATCTGTATCTGCTCAAACAATGTAGATCTGGACCTGGACGCCGTTTTACATGCAGTCAAATTTATTTCGGAAATAAACATCTGGACGTTTTGTGTGACTTTGTAATGTCAGCAGTATCGCCATACTGCGCACAACCAGAGGAGGTCATTTCCAGTCATGTAACGTCAGGACTCACTTGATGAAGGCAGAAAGACCCCGCTGCATCATTAACCAGTCCTTTTCCGAGAAGGATGTTCAATTCAGTGGCAGAAAGAGTGATGACAGTGTTTTTACCGCAGCTGCAGAGAACACCGGGCTCAAACCCAGAGCCTCTTCGGAGAAGGAGACGTGTAATGTGAGTACTGACGCAAACCCGGGGCCAGATAATGAACTGCTCAAGAAGCTGGAACGGCGCGTCCTGTGTGAGTGAGTGTGCAGGCTTCTGTGTGCGTCGCAAAGACGTCTGTGCCGTGCTCACCATTCATGCACTGTGATAATTCCAACAAACACCTTTGCTCTCTCTCTTCCCTTTTCCGTCAGCCTGCGTGCCACTTTCATATCGCCGCCTCCTCCCTTCTCCACCGTGCCACATGTGCACACACGGCGCCCACGCACGGCGTTTAATTGCCTGAGCGCCTTCAGAGGAGAATATTAATATTTAAAGCATCGTACACCCCCCCCCCCAAATTTATCGCGTCACACCAGTCAACATGGCCACTCTGCAACAACACCGGCAGCTTCTCACGCATGGCACAGAAGTGAGCTGCGACTCCAGCGGGGATGGTGCCGTGACCGTGCGGATTACCAACAGTGCGCCACACGTGCATCAACATGAGTCACTGACGGCTGCCAACAGCGGAGGAGGAGGAACTGGAGGCTACGAGGCTGTGAGTAAAACGAACCCTAACCTCCACAAATACAGCATCTCCTCCAGCTGCAGCTCAGCAGACTCAAGGCGGGCTGGGGCTTCTACTTCAAGGATTCACAGAAAAGCACCACCGCTGTTTGAAAGGTCTGCTGCCCAATGCTGGGACCCCAAGTTTGACTCCCCTATACTGGAAGAAGCCTGCCAGGAGAGGTGTTTCCCTCAGACACAGCGGCGATTCCGTTATGTCCTGTTCTACCTGGCTGTGGCCGCTGTGCTCTGGGCGGTGTACTTTGGTGTCAATAGTGATCGCTGTGACCCCATGGCCTTCCTGGTCCCAACGGCCTCTTTCTTGATTCTTCTAGTGTCCCTATTTTTGTTCACTTTTACCCAGCCCTACACCCGACTGTATAACCAAACTTCCCTGCTCCTTATTGCAATCACCTTTGCCATCACCTTAGCTCCACAAATACAAACTGCTGGTTACAGTGAGCTGGAGTGGACTGGTGGAGGAAATGCTTCATATCTTTCAGCAGCACCACTCAGTACCCCTTGTATTTCCCCAGTGGGCACCTTTTCTCTGTGCATTGAGGTGCTGTTGTTGCTGTACAGCGTCCTCCATGTCCGTCTGTATGCCTCAGTGCTACTTGGGCTCTTGTACTCTGTGCTGTTTGAGGCATTAGGATGGTTACCATTGCTGCAGAGAAGTTATGACACCAGCGGATGGGGGACAGAGCTGGTGGAATCAGGATCTGATTGGGAAGAAGACACCCTCCGCTGGTTGGGACCAGCAAAAGCTCTGCTCCATTTATGTGCCCATGTCATTGGCATCCACCTGTTTATCATGTCAGAAGTGCGTTCCCGCAGCACCTTCTTAAAAGTGGGCCAGGCTATTATGCACGGTAAGGACCTGGAGGTGGAGAAGGCCCTGAAAGAACGCATGATCCACTCTGTGATGCCTCGTAGAGTTGCAGATGAGCTGATGAAGCAGGGTGATGATGAGGGTGGTGGTGGGGAGAACTCTGGCAAACGTTACTCTTCTGGTGCCTGTTCTGCTTCAGCAGTCTCAGTGGGGGGTCCAGGAAGTGGCGGAGCTTCACAATTGCAAAGCGCCACAAGCCCTAAGAACCACCCTCACAACAATCACAAACGCAAGAAGACCTCCATCCCTCGTGGCCAGATCATATTCCGACCTTTCAATATGAAGCGAATGGAGCCAGTCAGCATTCTCTTTGCAGACATTGTAGGATTCACTAAAATGTCTGCCAATAAGTCAGCACCAGCCTTAGTGGGCCTTCTCAATGATCTGTTTGGACGTTTTGATCGTCTCTGTGAACTAACTTGTTGTGAGAAGATCAGCACTCTGGGAGATTGTTACTACTGTGTAGCAGGCTGCCCTGAGCCCAGGCCCGATCATGCTTACTGCTGTGTGGAGATGGGTCTGGGCATGATCCAGGCCATTGAGCAGTTCTGCCAGGAGACATGTGAGACTGTCAGCATGCGTGTTGGTGTCCACACGGGCACCGTCCTCTGTGGAATCCTGGGGATGAAGCGCTTTAAATTTGATGTATGGTCAAATGATGTTAATCTGGCTAATTTGATGGAGCAGCTGGGCGTAGCAGGGAAGGTCCACCTTTCAGAAGCCACTGCCCATTTTCTGGATGACCGCTACCAGAGGGAGGATGGGCGGGTTGCGGAGAGAGCTGGGCAGAGCGTAGTGGAGAAACTGAAGGGTAAGTGGCTGGCTGGTTCATATTTTATTTTGTGTTCAAGGTCTTTGAAGTCTCTCTGTGCCTACAACAGTCATTCAGTCTTTTATTTATACAGCACATGTCATATATCATATACAACTCCAACGTATAACAATAGTACACAAAAATAAGAATAGCCAGTTTATAGAGCAGCAGTTCAGATCAAAATCTCAAGTGCATCCCAGCATACAGATTTGAAAGACACAGCAGAATCCGTACTTAGACACAAGTCACATACGTAAAACAAAACATAATCTAACATACAAACTAAAACCTAGGCAAAACAATAATAAAATAGCAATTGAGAAATAATACAGTTGCAAGTCAAATACATATACATACATTAGCATAGGTGACAGCTGGGCAACAGTTTGTGTTTTAAGTTTCTTTTTAAAAATATTCACATCCCTCAGGTCCCCCAGCTGGCTGCTCTACAAGACACTGTGTTTAAGAAATAACCGGTTTAGAGAGACTATCGTTTGAACACAGGTCACACTGATGGACCATGGTATGTAGTTATAAATTAACCATGTTCATACTTTCAGAGTTCATTGATCACTTATCACTGTGCATAGACAGCACTAAACTATGTTATCTGACCAGTCATTCCTGTTGAAACTATTTACCAACAGAAGAGGGACATCAGACTACAAGGTCAGGAGAATACATCACCAGGAAGAAAAACATGTTTTGGTTTATATTTCAATTTGATATCACACGGTAGCAAGTTACAGTTCATTAATAACATGGAATGCATTGCATCTGCAGAATTGTTTTTCTAAAACCTTTAATAAAACGACCAAACAGTAAGGGCGTAAGCTTAACAACTGTTATATTCATGGAGTACATGTTTGATTCTTTGAATCATTGCAGTGGGATAAAAACTATTTGTTTTGCTCCCCGTTCTTGTCCCCCTTGATCTAAAAAGCATTAAGAACACCTTAAGTCCAGTTGAGTTTACAGTACAGTATAGAACTCTGTTGGGTGTTTGTCTCTGCTCGAGCCGCCCATCTCTCCAGGGTTTGGTTCATGTATCTGAGCGTGGCTGTGTATTGTTGTTGTGGTTAATCAGACTGTTTGAGCTGGAGATTGCAGTCGATAAGTGGAGGGTTGACCGGCTTTACTGTACTGAGGCAGGTATTGTACTGGATTGTGTTAGATTGAACAGGTGTTCACTATATTGTAAAGGATGGAAATAGAAGTTGTTGGTGCTGGGCAAAAAACTGAAGTGGAGAGACCAGACAGGCTTAAAATACAGAAAGTAATATGACTTGGACTGGAAAACATGTCATATATTTTCTAAGTCAAACATGTGCATTTTTAGAGTGATGTTAGGAAAATCAGCTGATTTATGCTTGCGTATAAATGCACAAACACACTGATTTTTAAAAATTCTTTGTAGCATCAATGAAACTAATCTCTCTGGTAGGGAATTCCTTGTGGGCCTTCTAATCTTAGATCTCTTGTGAACAGAGACTGTCTGTTCTATTGTCAGGCCTTATGTCAGAGTGTATTCACACTTGGCTCTAAATGGTGCCATCATTCTCTATTTCCAGACTGGCGAACACTGACAGAGTGAGATACTGACATGCAGCTTTTGTTGAGGAAGCAAAAAGGGGAGAATGGCATCTAGTTTCCTGCTGAAACAGAGACTCACAGTTTGCTGTGCTGAGAAAGAAATGACCTTAACTGTTTGCTTTTGCAGAACAAACAAACAGGACCTGGCTCACTTTTTTTTACCTGTTGTTCTTCAGAGAATATATATAAAACTTTACAATGAGTAATAAAGGAGACAAGTCTGGAGGGCTCTCATTTTATCACCCAAACATAATCCTCTGTGTTTTTACAGAGGACTTAAATGGAAATTTCCAACTGGACATTTTTGCAACTGCTAGTACATTTCTATCATTTTGACGGTTTTAGCACCACTCAGTTTTACTTATTGCATCTCAAATGCACAACAAGGAACGTGTCTGCTCAAATGTTTCCATTAACAAAAACCTTCCAGCACTTTCATTTTGTTTAGCTTCTTGTATGCAGTCGTCTTAGCAGGAGTGACAAATCAAATAACTTGTTCATCTGTCTCTCTGTCTTTGTGCTTTCCCAAGTTTGTCCTTTTACATTCTCTGTGTTTCCCCTTGGTTTTCCTTAACCATGCTGTGTTATTACATACATTTCCTCTGTCTCGCACCTGTCACCCAGGTCTGTACATGTGTTCTGTTGTGTAACGCTGCTTTGGTGTTGTCTGTCTGCCTTTACTGAGGGCTTTGGGATAGATCCCTCAGCAGGCCAACTGAATTGCCTTGGCTTTCAACCATTCTTTGTGCTAGGGCTCACATTGCTTGCCTCGCCTAGTTGTTTGAGAAACAAACAGGCAAGGCAACCTTTATTTGACCATGACAGTCATCTATTGGTAAAATATAGTACTTTATCCGCAGCTGTACTAGGTTGAAATAGACATGTTAATCTAAGGCTGCTTTCACACCTGTTAGTCCGGTACAGTGGTTCGATTGGACCCACAAGTTGTTACAATGTTGCAATTCT
>JAQQAE010020767.1:0-10611 GCA_029823295.1 Pseudamia nigra | reverse complement strand
TTCCCCATATCCTTCCAGTCCGTGCGGCCACTAAATCACTCTTATTGACGTTTCCTTTTAAACGCCCTTAAATCGCCCGTTGGAGGCATAACTGTCCGCTTAACACGGCTCCAACATTGGCCTTGTTGCTAAAAGCGACACTAGCCGGCTAATGCTAGCTAGCCGGGAACAGTCAGGGAAAGTGGCCAATTTACAGGCGCTAAAGTCGGATTCACACGACGGAGAGAGTCAGTAGGCACCGGGGAAGCTCACCGGAGCGTGTGTTTTTCATTTAACCCACTCAAAGTGCCTGGTGACAGCTTTCTGAACACTCCAGGGGTAGTTCGGATGTCTGTCCTCGTCTGTTGTTTTGTCTCCGGGACCAGCTGCGACAGAAAAGTCCCGGAACCTCCCGCTCCGGATTCGGGTTCCAGTGGCGTGAAGACGGCGCAGGTCGCTGCACTGCGGATGGACAGATCCAGGTGTGCGGGTCCACAGCTAGATCACAGGTCGGTGCCTGTCAGCCGTGCTCCCGTCCTTACCGTGCCGTGGAGAATGGAGCACAGTATCCCAGCCGGGGATGTCATCCCCCCGCAGCGTGACAACCACAGCACGTCGGTTCCGCTCCAGCCATCGCGCCGCTGCCCGATGGCTTCAGCCTGTCCATAACACAAGCTAACAGCTGTTAGTTTCCGGGTCTTGCACGTCCGAGACCCGGAAGTGACTACAGGCTAATAGCTGCTAGCCGTTAGCCTGAGTTAGCTTGGCTAATGGCTGTTAGCTTCACCAAGACCCAGAAGTGACTATTCATTAATCGATTAATTTTCGCTGTGCGAGGGACATTTTTTGCAGTTTTTTTCTTCGGTATACGAATTTTACGTTGTCAGAAGAGTTCTTTATGCGTGGTACCACTGTAACTTGGAGATGGATTATTGAACCAGCACCAAACTTGACACGTTTCATTAGACACCTAATCTGAACACCATTACATGTCAATGGTTACCATGACGATGCGCAATCTTGCAAGAGTCTTGGCGAATTTCGCAAACTTTTGCCATTATCCAGGAAGTTATTATAACTCTGGGGTACTTTGTTCAATCGTCACCAAATTTGACATGTTTATCAGATACATGGTCTAACTACAGCTGTTTGTCAACAATTATACTGTGACGTGTAATCACAGTGCACCACAAAACAGGAAGTGCCTGTATCTTTAAAGTACTTTATCCAATCTTCCCCAAATTTGATACATTTAATCAGACTCAATGCCTAAGTACAAGTACATGACAATAATGATAGTGTTGCCATGGTAACATGGCAAATGGTGACCCTTCACCACAATCATGAAGTCTATGTAATTCTATGGTAGATCATCACACCTGCATCAAATTTCACATGCTTCACAGGACACCTTACCAGAACACACCTACATGCCAATATTGATCTCATTACTATGGTGACATACAGTGATGGTGGCCTGGCACAGCATATGGTGGCTTATGGCGGTGCTTGAGGGAGGCTCGGGCCGATTATTACTGCTTGCAGCTTTATTATTATTATGTGTTATTTTTACTTTATTTGTTGTAATTTTATCGATTCTCTTTTATTATTTCATTGATATTCATTACTTTCCTGGATTGTTTTCTTCATTTTCACTCATTGTGTTTATTTTCTTGAATAAATTGTTCATTTTCACATTTTGTTGCTTATAGTCTCCATTTTCGTGATCATTTTCTTCATATTTGCTCATGTTGTTGCTCATTTGGTTCATTTTTATACTTATTTTGTTCATTTTCTCGACTTGCCCCTCATTTTTGCTCATCCTGTTTCTTACTTTGTTCATTTTTGTTAAATTTCTTGATTGGTTTGTTATTTTTTGAATTGTCCTTATATTTTTTCCCCATGCTTTGCGTGTTTGGTCTGTTTTTGCTTACACTCTTGATGATTTTGGATTGTTTTTGTCGATTTTGTTGATTATTTTGTTCATTTTCTTGATTGTTTTGTTCATTTTCTTGATTATTTTGTTCATACCGCTGTGCCTGTGTCTGCATGTGTTCTTAAATGTGTGAGTATTTTGTGTCTGTGTTTCTTTTTTCTGTGTATTTTGTATGGTTGTCTATATTTGTGCATGTGTAGAAGTGTATTTTATGTTGTATGTGTGTGTGTGTATTGTGTGTCTGTATGTGCGGTGCGGGAGTTGAGGTCCGCTGGGGCTCAGACCGCTGCCTATGAATAATGCATCAGACCGGGCCGCTGCATCTCAGCAGCATCGCCTTGGTCTCTGCTTAAAGTTTCAGAAAGTCAGCATCTGCAGTAACTCAGCAGGAGCCTGACTTTAACACAACGTTCACCGAAACAAACCTACAAATTACACTAAAACTGCTTATTAGGCTATTTTTAGTCCTTATGGTCCTGGGCCTTTTACAAATATCCTTTAGAAAATACTGTAGTGACATGTACATGAATCAGTTCAACTTAAATGTCCAATATTTATCTCTGCAGCTAATAAGTGTCTATTTAAGAATTAAAGAAAAGGGTTTTGACAAAATGCAGAGTGCTGATTTGATTGTTTTGCTTGTTTTTTCTGAGGGTCACCCATTTTTTAACAAAATGTGGTGTGATTTGTTGATCCATAGGTTATTCCCAAGGTGACCTGGGATCATATTCTGACACAAGGCTACTGTAAATACAGCATAGTAAACAATTGATGGATAGTTTTATAATTTTTTTTGTCTTATTCAAATGAGAGTACACAACCATACAAATGCCATATTACAAGGTCCTGTTTCTGAAGCATCTGATCGGTTCTGTATCTGTCCAGATACAGATCTACAATACTGTATGTCGCAACAATCCCTGAGTCAAGTGTAAGCATGACAAAGGTCACACATCTGAAAAAATGGCATCGCTTGATTTTTAGGCAACTGCATACAGTGTATGACACAAAGTAAATACCTAAATGCAGTACTAATATGGTAGCTGTACCAATCCAGGGTTTCCCCCAGGAAACTTGTTAGGCCCGATGGCAGGATGGCCCCGTGGCCCACCGGCGGCCAAATGTGTTATTTGTGACAGGGGCCTGACACAGGCCAGCGACTGACTGATGGCAGGGCCCAATAAGTAATAGATTCATGAATGGAGGAAGCCAAGGGTGTAGCAGGGATTTTGAACGTGGGAGTGTTCTGGTCAGGGTTTATGTTCAGTGATATAAGCCTGTTTTTGTTTTCACAAGTATTCATTCAAAACAAAAAAGGTGAATGAAACAAATGTTCCGAGGGAATAAACAAAGTTGAGGATTTAATTCAGAGAATGATAAAACCTTTTAACAGTCATTTGTAAAAATTGCAATCTATACTTGTTATTATTCTCTGTCAGTTTTACACAACTCAGTATTAATATTACTATACATTTAAGCGTTGAAAATTAAAATACAGGATCACATAATTATTTAAACTTATTTTATTAAGTGTACATAAATTTTTCCTAAATGTCATTTGTATTTTTTTGATAATTTTTTTTCTTTACAATTTTTTCTATATCTCTTGTAGTTCTGACCAATCAGGGGTCATCAGACGGTGTAGTTCGCTTTCTCTCAGTACTGCTGCAAGGCACCGCGAGGATGGTTATAACGCATTTTAGCAAGGGGAACATTATATGTGTGTCTATGTGTGTGTGTGGGGGGGGGGGGTCTCGTTTCCATAAAGGTAGGGAGGAAGTCTCACTACCACCATCCCCACCAGTGTGATGCCTGGCTAAGGGCTAGGCTAGCATTAGCAGTATCTGTCAATAGCCTGGCTCCTTGAGCTGTCCATTACTGCCCTTCAGTGTTTAGAAGTTGACATTACAGTGAAGATGTAATATTGAATGTACTTTAGTTATCTTATATTCGACGATGTTGTACAGTGGAATCTCGGACAATGACCGCTTCTGACAACGACAACGATCTGGAATAAATACGCTGTCATTAAGCTAAACGCCTCTCTGGCTCCCAGCCTTCCTTCCCTTCACCAACATATAGCGCTTTTGTTAGAGGACAAGGGAAAATCTAACAACAGGCAACAAATGCGTTATCACACGGGCCATGACAAGAGTAAATAGTGCTAACACTGCACACCACTGGCAACAGGTAGCTTAGCTAGCTTAGTTAGCTTAGCTACTTGCTACGATCCAAAACCCCACAAAATGCATAAAGCAAAGCTGTGCAAAGATGGTGAGCTCCAGCACTACAACATGTGAATAGATGTGTGTGTAAAGAGGGAAACATGACAAACTTAATTTTTCAATGCTCAATTTTCAATTACTTTTAGAGTTCGTCAGATTCCTTGTTCAGTATTATAAAGTTATGAGTTTTGAATATGCAATCATTAAATATAATACAAATCAGTGGTGTGGGTTTTGTCTGAAAATTAGGGACAAGATAGTCATAAAATGAGTAAAAATGCAAAAAAAAAAGAAAATTGCCACAGCCGATGTAAAGCAGGGTTTTTAGCAACAACAAGCGGCATATTATCTAAAATAAGTGTTTTACTGGGGGAACAAATGGGACATTTTACTGATTTTGAGGTGGACAACCCCCCTGAAATCTACACCTATGATACAAATACATTAATTTCACCTCTGATATAAAAAGCGGAATAAAGATGTCAAACAAGCAACTTCAGTGTGAATGAAGTTTGAAATACGTTGACTGAAATGTTTAAAATAATGTTTTTCACCATATTTAATAACTTCTCCATAACACTTTTCAAGTTTGAAGCAGATTTATTCAACATACGACTCTACTATATGACCACAATATAAAATGTACAGTGTACATCCTATAATAATTCAATTTCTGTTTAGTATGACTGGCTATATTAACTGTGAGTGACGTTAAATAATGGCTGACAGCCTTAAACATCATTTCACTTATTGCCAGCAGATTTGTGAATGTTATTCTTTCCTTTTATTCCCTGTACATACTACAGATGTGAATGAGTAGTTTTTACTGTAACTGGCAGATTCACACATGGTTTTAGATTAATGCACATGTTCATCAATGTGCAAAGTCCTTCAATGAACAAGTTGAGAAAATAAAATGTGTTTGAAGTCCCAAATCAACTTTTAAGTAGATATATTCAATTTACAGCTAAAACAGACCGTGCAATAAACTGAATGAAAAACAAATATATGTATTGCAATGTTTTAATGGCCTTACACCTGTGCTTTTTAATGTATTAAATGTATTTTGCATGTATTTCCTAGATTTGTTTAATGTCTTGTCAAAAGAGTACTCCTGTACTTTTTAGGACAACTTTTATGATATATTACTGTCATAACATATCACAATACAGTACTGTACAATACTGAAATGCTGAAACACATGAATTTACCGCTGCTTTTCTGGATAAGTGGATTTCATGTGGTTGAAAATGTATGCCTTTGTGACACATCCTGAACTTAGGGAAGGCCACCAAACCTAGGCTGTAGATACAGACAGAGATTTGATTGACGCGTCGCTATGATAACTCAACTCACTGATGGAGTCGGACCTTTGGATCTTCTATTTAATTAATATGAACATAGTTTTACCTGAGATACCCTCGACTGCAGTAGTGGGTAAGTGTTTACACTAACAACACCGAAATATGACTTTGTTTGGCACTGCTTAGTGAAGTTTAACCACATCCATAAGCTAGCGGCTAGTATTAGTTTTCCCTATGCTCCAGTTCTTGTTCTTCTGCTTCTGCCATAGGACTATACTGCGCAACACTGCCCCCGCGATTTCCATTGGTACTGCTCCTACAGTTCTTTGCTGACTCACTCACTCACTGACTACCCAACACACACACACTTGTCTACATTACTGCTGTAAAGCGTAGGCTTAAAGCCTAGAAATTATTTCTACATTTTTAAGCAGATCACTAGACAAGACAAATGGATGAAAATGGTGCATGTAATGTAATTTTGTTGTTGATGGAAACATTTAACAATGACAATAAAAGCTATTCTATTCTAACAAAAGACAGAAACAGCACACAAGCAAATATTAATAATGAAGCAAATAATCACTATCAAATATCACAATACACAATTACTTGGCCAATCACATGGTAGCAACTCAATGAATTTAGGCATGTAAACATGGTCAAGACGACTTGCTAAAGCTCAAACTGAGCATCAGAATAGAGAAGAAAGGTGATTTAAGTGACTTTGAACATTGATTTTCACAAACAACCATCTATGGGGATTACAGAGAATGGTCTAAAAAAAGAAAATACCCAGTCAGTTGTCTGGATGAAAATATGGTGTTGATGCCAGAGGTCAAAGGTGAACAGTCAGACCGGTTTGAGATGTTTGAAAGGCGACAGCAACTCAAATGACCACTTGTTAAAACTAGGGTATGCAGAATAACATCTCTGAATGCACAACACATTCAACCTTGAAGCAGATGGGCCACAGCAGCAGAAAATTACACCAGGTGCCACTCCTGTCAATTAAGAACAGGAAACTGAGGCTACAACTGATACAAGCTCATCAAAATTGGACAAAAAAAAGATTGGAAAAATGTTGCCTGGTCTGCTGAGTCTTGATTGCTGTTGTGGCACTCAGATGGTAGGGTCAGAATTTGGAGTAAACAACAGAAACACATGGGCCCACCCTGCCTTGTATCAGTGGTTCAGATTGCTGGTGGTGTAACAGTGTGAAGGATATTTTTGACACACATTGAGGCCCTTGAGTACTGTTTAAACACCACAGCCTACGTGAGTATTGTTGCTGACCATGTCCATCATTTTATGACCACAGTGTACACAAAGTTCAATTCATGTCACATTGGTTAGTTGAACATGACAATGAGTTCACTATACTGCAATGGCTTCCACAATCACCACATCTCAACCCAACAGAGCACCTTAGTGATGTGGTGGAACAGGAGATTGGCATGATGGATGTGCAGCTGAGAAATCAGCAGCAACTTAATGCCATCATGTCAATATGGACCAAAATCTCTGAGGAATGTTTCCAGCACCCTGTTGAATCTATGACACCAAGAATTAAGGCCAACCCAGTACGAACAAGGTGTACCAAATAAAGTGGCCTTTGAGTGTGTATAGCTACTTTAAGGTAAAACAAGCAGTCTCAGTGAAATGAAAGCCTAAATTCCCTCTTATTTTCAGTGAGGTTGTGAGGGTCATAAAGTCATGCATGTACAACCATGTAAAATATCTATTTCTACAAACATATCATCGCCAAATATCACAATATAAATATAACTGTTCCATCTGTATACAGTATAACAACAGGTTGTTCTTAGACTGAAATGTAATGCTTTTTAACCTTTTTATGATCACTGAGATAAGAGAAAAATCTCATGTTCAGTGAGTTTTTCCTTAAATCAGGCAGGTTTTAGTCATGGATTTTAAAGCAGGTGAAATTAACTTAACCACATTATTTCTCTACTTTAAAGCAGACACATTCAATTTAAGACTCTTGACTAAAGTGCATCACAAAAGCAATGTAAATAAAAGAAAAATGTGTGTCATGAGAAATTGTGACCATTAATGATCAAAGTCGAACACACGCTATAAAGCCCATTGCAATGTCCATTTCTGTTCGATATACTGTACACACAGAGCCAGTTTAAGTGACGTTAAATACTGATTAAAATCTGACCTCAGTGAGTTTGTGCATTTTCTTTAGATCAAGTTTCTTTATTTCCAGCGCGTCATGAAGTTTCACCTCAGCAAAATCAACTTATACACATTAATTCTACACCTATGAGCAGATATATCTCATTTAAAACACGACAGATGACAAAAAAGACAAACAAATGGTGTAGGTAAAAGGACAAATACCAAAAAAAAACTGTACATCATGAGGATTTATGATAAGCAAATATCAAAATATAAAATATACTCTACAGCCTATAACAATCTGTTCTATTTCTGTTCCATATATAGCAGCTGATTTAAGGTAAATGAAATTAAAGTGTCATTGAAATGTGATTTTCAGTGAGCTTGTTGATTTTCTTTGGATTAGATTCAGGATGTGTAAGATTAGATTTATTATTTCTCCTCTTTAAAGCAGATATAATTTAAGACACTAAAACATATTACAAACATAATGTTAACTAAATTATAAATCTTGATAGATATCACATTCTAATATTTTTAGCCTATAAATTCAATTTGTTTGATATACAGTGGATATATAGAGAGCTATATATATATCCACTATATACAGTATGTAGCAATATATAGCTTATTTAAGATGAAACAAAGTCAGTCTGAGTGAAATTAAAGCTTAATTAAAATCTGATTTCTACTCATTTGTCAGAGTTTCTTCATTTTCTTCCGTTGATGTTGGTTTTCGTTCAGTATGTGTCTTAAAGTTATGAATTATCCACATTATTTGTCATCTTTTAAGCAGATATCTTCCATTTCAGGCACAAAATCAAGACAAATGGGAAGCAAGAGTAAAAGGACAAAAATTGTGTAAAATAAAACATAATGAGAGATAATCATTATGCGTTATATCACACTGTATAGACTTTTGTATATAACAAATACATGTCTGCTTGATGTAGAGGTGATTTAAGATTAAAAAAAAGTGAAAAGTTTCATTAAAACCTCATTTAAACTCATTTTCAGTGCGTTTGTTCATTTTCTTTGGATCAGGTTGGTGTAAGTCAACTTATCCACATTATCTCTCCGCTTTTAAGCAGAAAAAGTACATTCAATTTATGGCTCCTCGCTAAAACAGATCAGGTAATTAAGCTAAAAAAAATGAAAATGTATGCCACAAGAATTCATCCGCTTCAAATATCACAATGTGAACTATATTGTCAAGCTTATAACAGCTCCTTTTCTGGCTGAAATGTGGTGCGTATAGGGCGGATTTAAGACGAAAGAAACTTAGTCTGAGAGAAATTAAAGCTTAATTAAAATCTGATTTCTACTCATTTTCAGTCAGTTTGTTGAATTTTGTTGGATCAGGTTGGTTTATGTTCCAGTGAGTCATAAAGTTATGAATTATCCAGATTATTTCTCCATATAAGGCACTACACAAAACAAAAAGACAAATGGGTCAAAAGAGGGTACACAAAGAGATAAAAAATAACGCAAAAGACAATATATGCCATGAGAAACAATCAGCATTATTCAGTATATCACACTGTATAGACTTCTGTATATGACAAATACCTTTCTGCTTGATATTGAGGTGATTTAAGGCAAAAGTAACTGGAAATGAAAGTTAAATTACAATCTGCTTTTCACATAGTCTCAGTGAATTTGTTCATTTTCTTTGAACCATGTTCAGGATGTGTCATGTCATGAGTTTTCAACCACAATAAATCAACTTCTCATTATTTTTCCACTTTTCAGCAGATATAATTTAAGACACTGAAACATGTTACAAACATAATGAAAACAACAACTAAATATGACCCCAAATGATAAATATCACATTCTATTATTTATAGCCTATAAATTCCACTTATTTATGATATACAGTGGATATACATAGTCAGTATACAGCTGATTTAAGATAAAAGGAAGTCAGTCTCAGGTAAAATAAAGCCTAATTAAATTCAGATTTCTACTCATTTCCATGGAGTTTCTTCATTTTTGTTGGATCCCGTTGCTTTACATATTGCATCATAAATTTATAAATTATCAACATTATTTCTCCACAGATCATGAAATAATGCAAACCGTAAAGAAAATGTATGTCATGAGAATTTCTCACCTCCAAGTATCACAATGTAAAATATAGTATAAAGCCTATCTCAGCTCCTTTTCTGTCTATGTGGAGGGTATCTGGCTGATTGAGGATAAAATAAACTTAGTCTGAGTGGAATTAAATCCAGTTTCACTTATTTACCGTGAGTTTGTAAGTTCAGGATGTGCGTGTGATAAAGTCTCGAATTCCCAACCACGTGAAATGAACTTATCCCCGTCAATTCTCCGCTTCCCCGTTAAATCTCGTGTGGTGCGTGGATCGGATCAGTCCACAGGACGTGTGATGTGATTCCTCTGTCTTCCAGCCTGTTTACTTTCACCTCAGGAATGTTTGGCACTTTGGCATCACATCCTCACAGACTGGATCTCTACACTGACAGACCTGGGCTCCGTCGAGTCCAAACCCTCCCCACCACCACCACCTCCCACCACCACCACCACCACCCCTCCCGCCTTCTCTCCTCGTCCCCGAACCGAACCGCCCGGTTCTCTCCTACATCCACATGCACCGCCGCGTCCCTCCCTCCCTCCCCGTCCCCGGCTCCGCGTCTCCCCGTTCGGCTCACCTCTGTGCGCGCCTGCAGCCGCTTGTTCATCTCGTAGATCCGATACTCGGGTTGGACCATGTAGGGCGAGTGTCTCCTGTAGAAGGGTCCGAACGGAGACGAGTAGAACGGGTCGTGGGTCGGGTTGGACATGGTGGTGGAGGAGGAGGTGGATCCCGGAGAGAGAGGAAGGCGCACGGTGCGGTTTCAACATCCAGCGGGAAACAGCAGCGCACATGGGGGAGTGCGATGCTCTCCGAAGTGAAGAGCCCCAGGAGGAAGCAGCCGCTGCCGAGGCTGAGCTGCACTCTGCAAGTTGGCCTGCCTGGTTCTCTGCTATAGCGAGGAGGAGGAGGAGGAGGGAT
>JAQQAE010020766.1:0-10611 GCA_029823295.1 Pseudamia nigra | reverse complement strand
GAGCTAATCAGTGAAATCACCTGCTTTAGTGACTGGTTGGAGAGAAAACCTGCAGGGTCTCGGCCCTCCATGGCACATGGTTTGACGCCTGTGATCTAGTCGGTTCATTAATGAGCATTTATGTCCTTATTGGTTTTCATTTTGTTCGATCTTTTACACCATTCTCATCTTTTGCATTTTTTATATAGTTTTTGTTGTTTTCTGTCATTGTCACCTTGTTGCAGCCTATATGTTGTTTTCATCTCGTTACATATTTTACAAATAATTTAAAATCACTAATAATTCAGTCTCTTCCTTGAATCGCCACCTTATCGTGGTGGAGGGGTTTGTGTGCCTGAGTGATCCAAGGAGCTATGTTGTCCGGGGCAATTCGCCCCTGGTAGGGTCTCCCAAGTTAAATTGTTCCTAAGTGACAGGTCAGACTAAGAGCAATTCAGAAGACCCTTTTGACTATGTCTTCCTGTGAGCCCTCAACCTGCAGGAAGAAGGGTCCGGTGCTATGTGGTTTGGGTAGCAGCCAAAGACAGCAGCCCAGGTGATCCAATCCCCAGTTGCCAAAAGTAGTTCCAACTGGGAGGAGGCCCTGGGGCAGACCCAGGACACGCTGGGGACACTATGCCTCCCAGCTGGCCTGGGAACACTTGGGGGACCCCCCGGAGGGGCTGGAGGAGGTGGCTGGGGAGAGGGAAGACTGGGCTTCTCTGCTTAGGCTGCTGCCCCCACAACCCTGACCAGGAAAAGCGGAGGGAGGGTGGATGGATGGATGATAATTCAGTGTGTTCCAACCTTAAACTTTCTCCCAGAAGGACAAATCTGTTAAATTTCAAAGAAATAATGATTTGACATTTGTTGTGATACTTATTAGTTACTTATGAATGGCAATTTCAAAGTGACACCAAAATGGAAGTATCTTCAAGTATAACACAACTGACATGCAGTAGGTGCTGTGTCAGGGTCTGTACCTTTCTCAATGTGGCAATGAGCTCACTGTGCCTCTGGACGTGTTGAGATGTCACATAAACCATACTGAGCTGATCCAATGCCAGGATGCACTTACTGATGTCCTGAAAGACACAACAGCAGAAAACTTTAAAAGAAAAAAGCAAGGAACTGACAGACAAGAAGGAAAGATGAATTTAGAGATTGACTTATTCAGATTGACATTTGGCTATAACTGTACAGTGTCTGTGTCCACATAATGAACTAAACTGTCTGTTTTGCTTAATCACCTCCTATTATTAGATATCATAATTACATTACAATTGCATGATCCACTGACAGTGACAACAGGCATTTCCTGTTCGCCTTTTAAAGCAAAATTAGGTTTCCTTAAATTTGAATGCAACTCTAAAGGCTCTACATCCATCATTCACTTTAAGTGTTTTCTTACTTCAAATTCTGTTTTTTAAAAGGGCAAGAAAGAGCATTAGATGTGGTGTTTTGAGCGAGTTCTCACTTTCTACTTAATTAACCCCAATTAGCCATAGGATTCTAATCACTCATAGGTACAATGGTAATTTCTTGTTAAATGCCATGCATATTTCAAGTGACCTTTTGAAAACTCTCAAAAAGAAAATGTGCATTACATGCACTTCCATAAACTGTTTAGGAGCAAATAAGCATGTCTAGTCTATGTATGCTGGTTAGAAGGTAGCACTCTAGGCAAGGTTATAAATAATGACTCTTATAAACAGTAGAGATAGAGCATCCTGTTGCTGATGTTCATAGGTTTGTAACAGATCAAACATGAATAATTTGCATCCATCATTGCACACAATTGGAATGTGTTTCACAAACAGTGAATCAATCAGCTGTATCAGAAATAATTTGAAAAATATGATTCCGTTTCTGCTATGCACACATGGAGAATGTAAAAAAAAAAAAACACTTCTAGCAAGTGAAAAAAGTTCATCTAGGAGATATTTTGTCCATTCCAGAAACAGTTTTTGATGGGCACATTCACGCTGTGCATTAAAACCTCATGTGACACTGTGGTAGACAATCGAGTCAGATCATTCCCAAACTGCAAGTATTGTCTGGTGTTCCTGGGATAATTGTGTCATTATACCTACCAAAAATGGCCTAAAGAATGAGCAATCAAGCATTTTTGTGGTTAGTCCAGACAAGCAAATCCAGAGAAGGATCTGCTCCTAACATTAGACACCACAGCACACCATGAATGAATGCTATGACCACAGACTGTATATAAAAGATGGGAGAAATTCTCTGTGAAGATTTCTGGTTTCTGAAGAACTGTTTGAAGTTCAAAGAGCCTCTGGGTGTCACTGTGTTGGCACCACTGCCAGTACATGGCACCTGAGTATAGCTGAGATGGGCTAAATCAAATGGTGATCACCTCTAGCTTGGACACACTCGTCAGTCAAAAGCACCTATGTCCTTAATTGATGCACAAATATTGGCAG
The DNA here is from genome assembly GCA_029823295.1 of Pseudamia nigra. Lineage (NCBI taxonomy): Eukaryota > Metazoa > Chordata > Actinopteri > Kurtiformes > Apogonidae > Pseudamia > Pseudamia nigra. The sequence goes on along the minus strand of JAQQAE010020766.1, from coordinate 8,188 downwards.
CTGGATTATCTATATAAAAAAATCACCCCCAGTGTTCACAGAGGTGGAAATAAACCATAGAGACTAAAGCCCTTGTTTGTACCAAGCTGATTCTGCAGTGGACACTGACAGCACTGCTGTCATATAACACTACTGCATTTAACTCGCAGCTCGACAGAGCAGGTTGCCACTTGGTTATAACTCTACACAGACAAACATTTAACAAGTAATGTGTGTTTTGCCAGTTTGATTAAATCAAACTTTTCTTAGACCAGATGGATCAGTAAAACCAGAAATCTGCCCAGCCCAACCAAAAAAAACCTGCAGTTTTAAAGATGCTCTGACCAAATCCTCTAGAATCCCTGCTCTCCCGTTGTCAAAGTAGTGGGAGCCCAATTTTGTTGCTTTGAACACATTAACTTTGAGGTCTAAATGTTCACTTGCCATCTAATATATTCTAGTCACTGTGATTTTTCAAACCGATATTAACTCAAAATCAATCACTTTCAAAAGTCATATTTTATACACTTTTGGCCTAAAATTCGTATTATTGGAGTTTGACTTTTACTGTTTAATCTGTTCACAGGCCATGAGAAATACACTCCTGATCAAAATTATAAGATGAGCTGAAAAATTGCAAGAATGTACATTTTGCACTGTTGAATCTTAAGATGGTTCTAAGCAGTGCTTCAAAATGCAAAAAGAAGAAATGGGAGTGAGACAAGCAAAAATTTTGAGTAAATTTATTACAAACAACCACTAAACTGAAACAGGCTGTTCATCAGCTGATCAAAAGTTTAAGACCACAGCCTTTAAAAGCCCAAATATTCACAAAAATGTGGATTCAGTGTCATTTCCTGTCAGGTATCCACACTGTCATGACCTCCTGATGGCAAAGGCAAAAAAGTTTTCTTTCTTTGAGTGCCGTCAGATTGATGAGCTGCATCAGCAAGGCCTCTCGCAGCGTGTCATTGCTGATGACGTTGGACGCAGTAAGACAATTATTTTAAACTTCTTAAAAGATCCTGAGGGTTATGGGAAAAAAAGTCAAGTGGTAAAAAAATTTCACCAGCCCTGAGCCAGAGGATCCAATTGGCTGTCCATCAAGACACGGGATGATCCTCGGCCCAAATTAAGTTTGTCACTGGTGCCAACTGCAGTCCCATTAGACGGCATCTGCGAGGGAAGGGTTTCTTCAAAGACCTCGTCTCCTTCAACGGCACAAAATTGCCCGTTTGAAGTTTGCACGAGACCAAACATGGGAGATTGAAAGGTGGAAGAAAGTTTTATTCTCTGAAGAGAAAAAAAATTAACTTTGACGGTCCTGATGGCTTCCAACATTACTGGCACGAAAAGGAGATCCCACCTGAGATGTTTTCTACACGGCACGGTGGAGGGGGCAACATCATGATCTGGGGAGCTTTTTCCTTCAATGGAACAATGGAGCTTCAGGTTGTGCAAAGGTCAATGACTGAAGGCCATCGTCTGTGTAGCAATGACTGGGTTTTTTAACAGGACAACGCTGCAGTTCACAATCCCACCTGACAAAGGACTTCTTCAAAGAAATAACATCACTCTTTTGACTGTCCTTCATGTTCTCCAGATCTAAATCCAATTGAGAACATTTGGGGTTGGATGGCAAGGGAAATTTACAAAAATGGACGCCAGTTCCAGACAGTGGATGCCCTCCGTGAAGCCACCTTCACAACTTAGAGCAACATTCCAACTAGCCTCCTGGAAACACTAGCATCAAGCATGCCGAAATGAATTTTGTGAGGTGGTTAACGAGAATAAGTCCTTTTTTGAAAATTAGATTTCTATTTTAGAGGGTTTTGGGGTTTTAATTTGTGATGTGGTCTTAAACTTTTGATCAGCTGATGAACAGCCTATTTCAGTTTAATGGGTGTTTGCAATAAATTTCTTACTCAAGTTTTTTTCTCGTCTCACTCCCATTAGAACCGGCTTAAGATCCAATAGTCCCAAATGTACATTTTTGCAATTTTTCCAACTGGTCTTAAAATTTTGATCAGGAGTGTGTAATAAATCACGCTACTCCTAAATATAAGATGTCTACTGTGTGTCCAAAGGTAGCAAAGTAAAGTAAAATTTAACACTTAACACTCACAAAAAGTATTTTTATTTAGGGTAAAAACTGAGACCACTTTCATTTTTGGGAGTGCGAGTGATTTGTTATATTTTACGTCTGTTTACAGCAATCAGCCACCAGGGGGCATTCTTTTGCTTCTCTTCTACAGCCTATTGTGGCCGCCTGTCTGAGGTCTTACCGGGTTGTCTGTCTTCAGGGAAATCCGAATGTCCCCATGGATTCTGTGCAGAGTCGAGTCAGTCAGTGTCATGCCTGGACTCTTCCTCTGCACCTGACCCTCACTGCTTTTTGCTTTCCTTTCTTCAGTGCTGGTGTTTGCCGTTGCTGCCTGGGGGATTTCTACATGGCGAGTTTCAGTCTGTTCATTCTGCTTTTGTCCTGTTTTTTTCGTTGCTTGTTCTGCAGTAGCCTCAACACCCTCCTTGTCCTTTCCATCTTTCTTCTTCTGCTCTCTTGTTTCCACTGTTCCCTTTTGAACTATTAATGATTTTTCATCATTCTTCCCTTTCCTTTCACTCTTTGCATCTTTGTCCAGCTCAGTCACCTTTTTTGCTGTCATTTTGTTATCCTTTTTCTCCTGTGTCTCTCCCACTCTGTCTTTCCTTGTCTGCTCTCTTACCACTTTTTCTGATTTGTTGGCAGTAGTTTTGTCTTTATTTTTTTCTGGCACTTCACTTGTTTCTTCTTTCTTCTTGTGTTCTCTTGACACTTTTTCAGCTGTTTTCTCATCCTTGTCCTGCAATGCTTTCTTTCCATCCTTCTTCCTCTGCTCTCTTGTTGTTACTTTTCCCATCTGTTCCGCTGGAGTATTGTCATTCTTTTTATCCTGGATTTCTTTCTTTCCATCTCTCTTCCTATGCTCTCTTGTCATTCTTTTAGTTGCAATTGTATGATGTTTTGTCTCTGTATCTGTAGTTTCCTTGCCCGTCATCTCTGGTGTTCCACTCTTTGTGCCCTTTTTTTTCTGCTCTCTTGTTGTTACTTTTTCGGTTTGTTCCTCTGTAGCTTTATTGTCTTCCTTCTGAGCTCTCGTTACTTTTTCAGTTGGTTCTGCTGAAGTTTTATCAGTCTTTTTCTGTAGCATTTCACTCTTTCCATCTTTCTTCCTCTGCTCTCTTGTTGTTACTTTTTCTACTTGTTTCTCAGTAGTTTTATCATCTGTCTTCTGATCTTTTGTCATTTTATCAGTTTGCTCCACTTTAGTTTTATCAATCTTATTCTCATGCATTTCAGTATTTCTGTCTTTCTTCTGCTCTCTGGTCACTTTTTTGGTTCGTTCCTCCATAGTTTTGTCATCTTTCCTTTGATCTCTTGTCACTTTTTCAGTTTGTTCCACTTTTTTTTCATCAGTCTTTACCTCATGTATTCCAGCCTTTCCATCTTTCTTCTTCTGTTCTCTTGATGATTTTTCCTCCCACAATCTCGATTGGAGCTCATCTTTCTTTTTCTCTGAAACTACATCCCCTCTGAACTTTTCCTTTCTCCCCTCTCCTCCCATCCTCCTGTTGTCCTCCTCCTCTATCGCTATTCTGTCGGATTTCCTCTTTTTTTCCATCTCTCCTTCCTCCGTTGCCTTTTCTGAGCTCTTTTTGTCTGTTTTTTCTTCAACGTCAATCATTTTTTTCTTTTCCCCCCCAACAGTCGTTGCTCCTCCCATTGTCTTCACCTGAACCTTGGCTCCTGTTGCTTTCACAATCTTCCCAATGATTTTCCTCTCTTCCTTCTTTACTTCATCTTTCTGCTGTTTTCTATCATCGCTTCGCTTGTTGTCTTCTTTCATTCCTTGCCTGATTTCATTGTCTTTGTCAGCTTTTTTCTCTTCCTTCTTTTCCTGTTTGTCATTCTCTTTCTGTGAAATGTTCTTGCCGTCATCCACCTCTGATGTTTTCTTTTTGCTGGTTGAAGCTTCTCTTCCTGTTCTCTTGGGAATCCCCTCAGTGACCAATGTTTCTTTGATGCTCTTCTTGTCTGATGTTTTGCTCTCCACCTTCTTCTTCTTGGTGTCATCTGCACTGATCCTAAAAAGGAGTTCAAATGTGAAATTAATATATATGATAAGCAGTGGCTGTAACCATTGAAAACTTTTTAAGTTCAACTCCAAAGAGAAATTAGCTCTCTCCTTGGAACCCAAGCATTTAAAAATGTGCTTTAAATTGCCTGAATAAAGAAAAATGTAAAAATTAACCAAGTAATGAACAAAGGTGATCAAAATAAAAACAGGATGCTGATTAGACAACATGATTACTGCACAGGTGTGCATTAGGCTGGCCACAATAAAAGGCAGGAACTGGAACACGCTGTCATACACGCAGAGTATCCCAAAGTATCCAGAGTATCCCAAACATTCTTAATGGGTGACATGTCCGGTGAGTATGCTGGCCATACAAGAACTGGGATGTTTTCAGCTTCCAGGAATTGTGTACAGATCGTTGCAACATGGGGCTGTGCATTATCATGCTGCAACATGAGGTGATGGTTGTGGATGAATGGCACAAAAATGGGCCTCAGTCACGGTATCTCTGTGCATTCAAAATGCCATCAATAAAATGCACCTGGGTTCGTTGTCCATAACATACACCTGCCCACACCACAACCCCACTGCCACCATGGGCAACTCAATTCATACTGTTGACATCAGCAAACTGCTCACCCACATGACACCATACACACTGTCTGCCACCTGCCCTGTACAATGAAAACTGAGATTCGTCCATGAAGAGAACACCTCTCCAACGTGCCAGATGCCATTGAATGTGAGTGTTTGCCCCCTCAAGTTGATTACCAAGACCAACTGCAGTCAGGTCGAGACACCGATGAGGACCAACAGCATGCAGATGAGCTTCCCTGCAACGGTTTCTGACAGTTAGTGCAGAAATTCTTTGGCTATGCAAACCAATTGTTGCAGCAGCTGTCCAGGTGGCTGGTCTCAGATGATGTTGGAAGTGAATATGCTGGATGTGGAGGTCCTGGGCTGGTGTGGTTATACATGGTCTGCAGCTGTGAGGCCGGTTAGATGTACTGCCAAAATCTCTGAAACGCCTTTGGAGATGACTTATGGTAGAGAAATGAACTTTCAATTCACAAACAACTGCTCTGGTGGACATTCCTGCTGTCAGCAGGCCAATTGCAAGCTCCCTCAAAATTTGCGACATCTGTAGCAGTGTTGTGTAATAAAACTGTACATTTTAGAGTGGCCGTTTATTTTTGCCAGCCTAAGGCACACCTGTGCAACAATCATGTTGTCTAATCAGCATCTTGATATGCTATGCCTGTGAGGTGGATGGATTATCTCGGCAAAGGAGAAATGCTCACGAACAGATTTAGACAAGCTCATGAAAAATGGGAGCAAAAACAAGTGTTGAGTTTATATTTGTGTTCAGTGTGTTAAAAAATATATATAAAAAGTGAACAAACTGCAAATAAACAAAATATACATAAACAAGATGAATGGGGAAAAAGAACACAATTAAGAAAACAAAAAAAGGAAAAAATTTGAACAAAATATTAAAAAGTAAACAACAGGTTACATATCCTATCTCCCCCATAGATACTGTGTCAAACATATAACACTATGAAAGCTTCAGTGGTACAAAATGACTGCACCCAGTGGTTCACACTAAATGTAGTGGCTCTGTGTCTTACCTAGTGCTCTTCACAGTTTCCTTCCTCCTCCCTCCTCCAGTCGTGAGCAGACCTCGCAGGGATTTCAACACACTCTCCCTCTTTGCAGCCAGGCGGCGCTGTTGCTGCAAAATGCCACATCAAAATACATGTCCTTTAAATGCATATGAACAAAATGAGCCCACAAAACAACACGTATATCACAACAATGATCATTATATGATCAGGAAATGATGCTTAGGAGCAAGACAGTTAAAGACAACTCACCTCCTCATCCACTGCACTGTCTCCACCATCCTTCTCCTCCTCCAATATGTTCTTTGTTGCCTCCTCTTCCTCTCCTTCCACATCAAGCTGCTTCATTTCCTCCTCCATCTTCCTCTTCGTCCCTTTAATCTTTTTTTCACCTCCATCCTGCTGTGTTTTCTTTTGCTCCTCCTCTGACGACCTCGTCCTCATGCCTTCACTGTGTGCTGGCTTCCCCTCATCGTCTTCTTTGTTTCCGTCATCTGCCTTTTCATTTTCTTTCTTCTTTTTCACTTTCTCCTTTTCCTCCTGTGTCATTTCTTTCTCTCCTTCATTTTCAGGCCAGTTCTCTTCTTCACTCCTCTTCCTCTTCACTCCTTGGGTGAATGAGGACTTCTCCACTCCCTCAGTTTCCATATCTTGGACTTTCTGTCCTCTGTCTGTCTTGCTTATTTCAGCCATTTTCTCAGGAGATTTTATCTCAGAGGTTTTCAGCTTCTTGCTGGAGGTTGGCATAATAGCCTGGACTTCAAGAATACCCTCTGATCTTCTGCGTCTTGTACTCAAAGCTTCTCCAGCTGTGGCCTCTTTGGATATTGATATCATTGCAGGAGTTAGTTTGGAGTCCATCGTCTTCTCTTGAGCCACTCTTAATGAAGCTCTTGTAAAGGTTTTATCAGCAGCTGGTAGTTCTCTTTTACTCTCTGCCTTTGCAGGATTTAATCTGGAGTCTGTGGTTTTATCTTGTGCTACTCTTAATGAAGCTCTTGTAGAAATTTTATCAGCAGTTGGTGGGCCTGTTTTACTCTCAGGCTTCGCCGGAGTTAGTTTGGAGTCCGTAGTTTTCTCTTGAGCCACTCTTAATGAAGCTCTTGTAGGGGTTTTATCAGCAGCTGGTAGTTCTTTTTTACTTGATGCCTTTGCAGGAGTTGATCTGGAGTCTGTGGTTTTATCTAGTGCCACTCTTAATGAAGCTCTTGCAGGAATTTTATCAGCAGCTGGTGGTTCTTTTTTACTTTCTGGCTTTGCAGGAGCTGGTTTGGAGTCTGTAGTTTTCTCCTGAGTTGTTCTTAAGGAAGCTCTTGTAGGGGTTTTATCAGCAGCCGGTGGTTCTTTTTTACTCTCAGGCTTTGCAGAACTTAGTTTGGACTCCATAGTTTTCTCTTGAGCCACTCTTAATGAAGCTCTTGTAGGAATTTTATCAGCAGCTGGTTCTTTTTTACTCTCAGGCTTTGCAGAACATAGCTTGGAGTCTGTAGTTTTCTCTTGAGCTGCTCTGAAGGAAGCTCTTGTAGGAATTTTATGAGCAGCCAGTGGTTCTTTTTTGCCCTCAGGCTTTACAGGAGTTAGTTTAGAGTCCATCATTGTATATTGTGCCAATCCTAAAGAAATACTCATAGGAGTTTCATCAGCAGACTGGGTTTCATTTTTACTGTCGGTCTTGGCAGGAGTTTTGAAATTTGTAGTTTTGTCTTCAGTCAGTCTCAGTGAAGCTCTTGTAGGAGTTTTAACAGCAGACTCCTTTTCACGGTCAGGTCTTGCTGAAGGTTTAAGAGGAGGGGATTTACTGGTACTTTGTTCGGCAGGTTTAGATTTAACGGTAGAGGTTGTTTTTGCAGTTGTTGTATTGGCAGAATTTGCTTTTGCAGTTGTACTTTTTGAAGAATTCTGTGTGTTGGTCTTTGCAGGAATCTGTACAGAAAATAAAACAGCACAGAATGAGAAAAGAATGAGGTATAAATTAGTTATGAGTGAACTCACTTTTTGAGCTCATTTCAACACTGGTAAATGGCAAAATGCTGAACATGTTTAGAAATATGGAAACACAAAGAAGACTTGTTTGTGTCATTCAAATGATAGCCAATTCTTTTCAATTTGCTAAAGTAACCCTTTACAATGTAAAGAAAGAATAAAACACTTGTTAGAGCATTGGAAATAAAACAAAAGAGTCCAGGATTCCTTAGGACTTTTACAGAAAATTTCAGTGCATGTCTATGGGCGACAGGGCTATGTGGAACATTGTCTAGTGATCATTAGTGCCTTTACTTTGACGTTTAAGTGGTTATCATCATTCCATACTGTCACAACTGGTAAATTTACCATTTTTAATAATTGTACTAATGACCAGCAATAATAATAATTATACCATGTAGTATGGCTACAATTACACTAATAATACACAGTCTGGCCAAAAAAAAAGGTCACCACCTGGATTTAACTAAGCAAATACGTACG
>JAQQAE010020765.1:0-10611 GCA_029823295.1 Pseudamia nigra | reverse complement strand
CTCCAGCATCCCCCCTCCCCCCCCGACCCTCACGAGGATTAAGGGGTAGAAAATGGATGAATGGATGGATGGCGGTTGTTGATTATTTTGTCTATTTTTATGAATTCTATTAATTATTTTTGTCCACTTTCTGATTATTTTGTTCACTTTTGTCAATTTTATTAATTGTTTAGTTCCCTTGTTTACAGTTACTGATTTTGTAGATGTAGACTCACTTTTATTCTTGCTTGTGGATTATGCTCTTCATTTTTGTCCATTCTGTTTAGCTTATTGATTTGTGTTTTTGTTCATTTTTGAGCCTTTTGTTAATTATTTTGTTCAGTTTGGTCAATTTAATTAGTAATTTTCTCCAGTTGTCATTTATTTTTATTCATCTTGTTGATTGTATTTTCTTTTTTGTTTGCTCAAAATGAGCAAAATACGTTCTCACTTTATTCTTACACGTTACCCAAATACATAGTTATAGTACGTGGATATATTTTGGTACAAAGTGGAACTCTCGTGACAACTTCTAATGGGTTTTCCTATTTTAAATTAATTACATTATTCATTTTTTACGTAATTATTGCCACTAAATACAAATATAATATATAATAGTACTCAAAATAACATCATGAGCCAATAGATAATGTAGGTTGTTTTTTGTTTTATTTGTGGGTCATTATGTGGAATATAATAATAATGCATCATTGTGAAATAGTATGCAGAATTAAAAATACATTTCCAAGTGGGCCTCCTGTAATCAGACACATTTTTTGACATAAAAGGACTCCCCTCCTGCAGATATCAGTGGGAGACGGGTGTGGGGCTTGATCTGTTTGACCTGATATCAGATCAGCAGTTACAGGAAAAAGTGACTGGATTTTATTCTTTTTTGCCCATAACAAAACTAATGAAAAGAAGCAAATATGTTTATATGTACCTCGTGAAGCAAACACTCTCTTTAGGTGATAAGTTTTTCTTTACAAAAATTATTAACCTATCTAATGTTCTACTATTTTCCAGGGCCCCTATCAGTTATGGGCCCTTAGAATTGTCATCATTTTTCCCCCCATATGGCTCCCCTGAACAAGACTGAGCCATGAAAACACAGCGCAGCTTCCACCATATCAGTCATTATCAGTGGCTCAATTACTTTATGTGTCAAAGTCTATGGAAACGTTTGTTTACAGCTGTATGTAAAGTAGATGGTGTTTTATTGACTATATGTAACTCATATGACCCAGTTATAATTAAATATTAACTTACGTTGCAGGTTTTGGTGAAGGTCCGCAGTGAAGCCATGGGCCCAACAAGCGCTCCTAAAGGATGTGGCTCCGGTACCAGCTCCATCTACTACAACCTGTGTGACCTGACCACAGTCTGGGGGATTGTGGTAGAGGCCGTAGCTGCTGGTGGTGTAGTGACTTCCTTTGTTCTCTTTATTATCCTCATGGCCTGTCTGCCATTTGTAACAGACAAGAAGAGGAAGGGCATGGTGGCTCTGCAGGCCAGTATTCTGATCTTCACTCTGGGACTGTTCAGCCTGACGTTTGCCTTCATAGTGGGTAGATACTCCACCACCTGCGCTGCCCGGATGTTCCTCTTCGGGGTTTTATTCTCAGGGTGTCTCGCCTGCCTGGTCATGCATGGGCTCTGGCTTGTGCTTTTGCAACGAGCCCGGGGCCCAAGGTGCTGGATGTTGTCCCTGGGAGCCCTGGGGCTGTGGCTGGTTGAAGTCATCATCAACACTGAGTGGCTTATCATCACTGTGGTCCGGAGCCCACCCAGAGGTCCTGTTGCTGATGTGTCCTGCATCATCACTAACCAGGACTTTGTCATGGCACTGATTTATGTGATGGCTCTGCTGCTGGCGGTGGTGTTCATGGCCGTGCCCTCACTCACACATAAGCACAAGAAATGGCGGAGAGACGGAGTGTTCATCCTGGTCACGGGCCTCTTCACCCTGGCTATATGGGTGACTTGGATTGTCATGTACATCTATGGGAACCAAGTGATTGGAGATGCAAGCTGGGATGATCCGACTTTGGCTGTAGCTGTGGTGTTAAACGCCTGGGTGTTCCTCTTCTTCTATACCATCCCGGAAATCTGCCTACTGACCCAGGCAGACCCAGACCAGGAGCAGCCCCCTGATGGAGACCATGTCTATCCTGCTCGGAGCCTGGTTTATGACAACATCCTTAAGGAGCCAGAACTACCACAGCAGAACCAGAGCATCTACATGGAGAATAAGGCTTTCTGCATGGATGAAGCTCCAGCAGGTACATATGGAACCAGGACATCCACAGGTCTCTGAATGTCTCAGAGATCACTACATAGTCTGGGATTTGTATTTGACAGGGCTTATTCAACATAGGTTGTTCATCTAATTCAATTTTCTATGCCTTCCCTAGGTGAACAGGACTTGAACTTAATGCTTGTGATTTTACTTTGCATTTGTGCATTTCTCTGGGCAAAATATAGATTTTCAGGAAATGTATTTTTGTTATCACTTGTGAGGCACATTTGTGAAACATTTTGGATTTATTTTGTCATTATTCTGGATTATTTTGTTCATTTTTAGATCAATTTGTACATTATTGTTTCCAGTTTTGTTGATTTTATTGGTTATTTTCTTGGTTTATTTTTCTTGGGTCATTGGATTTTATTTGTCACTTTGTTGAATTCTTTTTAAATGTTTGTATTAATTGTGGGTGGGAAACGAGGGCCAATGTCCTTCTTGTTTTTCACCTGCCTCTTCCCTACCCATTGTCTCTGCCCCACCCACTGCACCTTCCAGCTTCTGACTGACTGAACACACTTGGTCCAGGTAATCAACAGTGAGTAGGGCAGGGAGAGCTGGAAAACATGCAGGGACACTGGCCCTCAGGACCTGAAATTGCCCACCCCTGCTAGACCCTAGGACGGGGCACTCTGGAGGCTGTTCTGCAATAAAAAGTTCTACAATAAAAAAGCACAAAACACTAAACTAATCATGTAAAAATATGGTCATGTTGCACATCAAATTAAACAGGAGAATCTCTGCTAAAAGTACATAACTCTTATTTAGACATAAATCATAAGTCTGCAACGCCAACATCACATATCAAAATCCTTTTTAAAAAAAAAAGGCCTAAAATGAGGCCAGGGCTTAATTTCAGGGTTAATTTAGTGCTTGTTAAGCTGCTGATCATGATAATGAAATCAAAATTAGGAAGTACATTAGAAATGTAGTAGGTATGAATTTGTTCATAGTACAAAAAGAGAGTGAAAAAAAGAGATCAGATGTGGTAAAATGATAATTAATACATGAAATAAAAATGAACTACCGGTAAAATAAGTTCTAAATCAACATAAAGAAAATAAACAAAAATGAACAAAGAAAAACAAACAAATCAAGAAAATTTAAAAAATTACATAAAACAAAAGTTAACAAAACATATGTGAAGACATAATGAAAATGAACAAAGCTCAACAAAATAATGTTCAAAATGAACAAATTGTAAGAAAATCAAAAAATGAACAAAAGTGAAGAAAACTGAAGAAAATAATGAAGAAATGATGAAAATAATCAAGAAAATGAACAAAATAATCAGCAACATGAAGAAAATACATTTTCCACTACATTTTCCAGCATTTAAGAGCAAGTCTAAAGTAAATATAGACAAGCATTATGTACACTTGCAGTTTTAAAGCATGAATCAAATGTCTGCAGTAAGAAAGACCTTACAAAGTCAAATTTCAGACATTTTATTGAATTTCAATGCCTTATGTTCAACTACAAAACTTTCAAGCACAACCACGACTGAAAATTAAGCGAAGAACAGTCATTTAAATCTTCATCAGCACTAAAATCAGTTTTACATAGTACAAGTTCAACACACACGGACATTGTTTTAACCTTGTGAACCTCATTTGTTTGTCGGCTTGAATCCAAAATAACGTATTAAAACACCACAGAGACAACAATATAGGCTGCAGTCACTGTGTTTGTCAGGGAAATTCAGCATGTTAAAGAGGACTTCAGTTTTTCAGTTTCATAACGGTAAAGCACTGTGTCTGAACAAGAAAAAGCAACTGTGACAATACTATAAATATAGAACAAAATCTCAAGCTCTTTCATTTTCTCCTGTGGATCTGCACACATCCCTGATTCTCTGTTCACCTGATGTCCCTGAATGCCTCCTGTCTCTTAACCACTGACATTCAGATGCTAATCACTACACTCAGCCTCTCTCCGAGGTTTAAAGCTCATTTAGAAAATGATGTTAGGACATTTTAACCTACGTATTAGTATTTTTGTCTTCTGTTCCCTACAAAATCACTGCAATTGTTCTGCAACGGGGGTCTGCAACCTGTGGTTCCGGGGCCACATGTGGGTCTCTACCCCCTCCCCAGTGGCTCTTGTGGCTTTTTTCAGTGACGTAAATAACACATTATAATAAGTTAAAATGAATAAAATACACACCACATCAAAGAAAAGCAGTAGAAAATGAACTAAAAAAAATCAACAAAAATTAAGACAAAGTTGAAGAAAATAATTAAAATTAATAAAATAATCCAGAAAATAAACAAGAACAGAATAGAATAAATAAAATGATCAAAAATTAACCAATTAATACAATAAAAACAATGATCAAAGTAATCAACTAAATGAGCAACAGTAAGATTAAGACAAAACTGAGAAAAATAAATCTAATATGACAAATCCAGAACATAAAGAAAATAATCAGAAAACTGAATAAAAATGTATGAAAATGTAAAATTAACTGTCTCTAAAAACAAATGCAAGTTAATAAAATAATTACCAAACTGAATGCTAATGAGCAAAATAAACATAGAAAATCTAAACAAAATAATAAAACCAAATAAATGGGGAGGAACATCCACAAAATTGACTAAAATACAAATGACCATGGGGTTTTTTGCTGGCAACATGCTAAAACAAATTTGTTGCATTTTATTTATATCTGTTCATTTTTACTTATTACTTTTGGTCATTTTTTGTTCCTTTTATTGATTCTGTTGATTGTATTTTTTGGTCATTTTACAGATTATTTGGTTGCTCTTCTACTGCCTTGGTTTCATATCTTGGCAACAGTGTCATGAGACATGTACATGAAGGGTTTGGATAGTTTTTGTGGCTCTAGACCCATATTTCTTTCTTTCCAAAAATGGCTCTTTAGTTTGTAAAGGTGGCACACCCCTGCTGTAGATCGATCCATCCATTTTCTACCCCTTAATCCTTGCAAGGGTGTGGGAGGGTGCTGGAGCCTACCCCAGCTGACTTAGGCACACTCTGGATGAGTCAACAGTTCATCGCAGGGCTCACATATACAGTAGCAATGGACACTCATTCACACTCACATTCATACGTATGGGTGATTTAGAGTGATACATAAAAGCTTCAACTAGACCTACTGCTTTGTGGCTCTCGAAACATACATATTTTTATTTTCTGTCTAAAAAAATGGCTCTTTATATTGTGAAGGCTGCCCACCCCTGCGTTAGGGTTAAAAAATAGCAAGACATAGGTACTGGGGAACATAGTTACACTCCTGAGGCTACAGCAGTCTACTAATAGAATTAAGCTGAATTTGTTCTATTTTGGCACCGTGTCCTTTTTCGGACAATAGTTTGCTCTACTTTTTCCAACGCTGTGTCCTTGGCCAGTGTTATGAGGCGTTATGTCACTCACATGGAAATAAAAAAAAAAAATCACAGAAATAATTATCTCTGACAGTGTCATTCAGTTGAGGTGAAAATGATAATAAATGGGGCTTAATAATATTGACCCTGGTCATTTTCCTAAAATAATTCTGTTTTGGGTGGTAAATTGAAGTTGGCATGATGTTGGGTGGTATTAATCTCATCTCTCTGTATAGTCATGAGGTTTCGGCCTCAAATTGTGAAGCGCCTAGAGATAATCGGCGATTATGATTGGCGCTATAAAAATCAAGATTGAAAATTGAATTGAATCTTAACACTTAGTTCATTTTTAATAGTATTCTTGATTATTTGGTGCACATTCATTAACTATGTGTATTTTCCTTCATTTTCTGGAATATTTGATATATTTTTTGATTATTTTTGTGTTTTATTTTATACTTTGTATTTTTTTCATTATTTTGTTCATTTGGTTGATTTTCTGCTGGCGTCACAACATTAAAGCAAGTCCGTCATAAGTTTGCTTACATATTACCGTATTAAGATTAAATAGTAAAACATAACTACAAGGATTTATGAGTTTGAGGTAGGAAAAGGTTGGGAAACACTAGTTAATATGCTCAGCCTAATTGCCATTAACAGATATACTTGATCGGTATTTGACAGATCAGTACAACATTGACCTTTTTAACCCTTTTCTTCACCAGCACCTTCAAAGCCAGTGTCTCCATACGGGGCTTACAACGGTCTGCGAAGCGGTGTGTACCAGCCGACTGAAATAGCTCTGATTGCAAAGGGGCTGACTAAGGTGAGTGTGTGTACAGCATTTAAGTCCAGCAAGCATCTTCTCATCTGTTGCATCACAGCTACAGATACTGTGTTTTTTTTCTGCAGATGGACCAGGATGTCATAATCCCAAGAGCCACAACTCCATCTTTAAATCCAGGAAGTAGCAGCTCATTGCCTCGTCCAGCTGAGTCCTAACGGCTGTCACATGCAGGCAGCAGCATGAATCAAGAGCACTTTGCACTGGCATGATTCCATGCCATTTCAACAAATGCCCCACACACTAAAACAATTCTTAACATTTTACCAGTTATGCCTTATTGAATTTAAAATATTTACTGCATTCAGATAAGGATTTGGGAAATTAAGTGAGGGCATTATCGATTTTGGAAGGCCTTAATTTTTGTGTCTAAGTTCAAATGTCATTATTTCAAGAACTACACAGCCTAGGGCACTGAAATTTTGCATCATGTTAAACCTTTACCTGCTGTCTGAAAATGTATCAAAACATTTGTTTCTCATCAAAACTGGTAGGTATCCCAGCTCTTCAGAAATAACAAAAATAACATTCTGGTCAAACGCTTAACTATGTTTAAGTCCTTCTGCACCATATCTGTATCTGCACCAGGGTTTTAATCTTTTTATAGTGCTGAGAGGCTTAGAGGGGCTATACAAAACATTAAATATTAGACGGCTCTATGTAGTGGTTTTTGGGTAACATTCTCCGCAATCCCAAAAAATGGTGTCGAGTCAGATTTTCATTCAACTGTAACTCCATGTGAGAATGTATGAAAAAAAATCGGATTCCTTTCTGAAATCTTTAGGTAATTTCTGAGACAGCAAAGGTAAAGGTTTATCATGATGCAAAATTTCAGTAACCTAGCCCGTGTAGTTCTAGACCAATAAATTAAGGCCCGCCAAAATCGACACGTACCCCCCTCATATTTCGCCTACTGGATAAGACATAACAGGTAAAATTTTCACAATTTTTGGAGACCAAAGTGAGTGAGATGTTTTAAGAATTTGTTGAAATAGCATAGAATAACCCGCGGATATCTACACACACTGTTGAAGAAATCATGGTTAACATTTGTCTCGGTTACTAGAACACTAGTGCAGCACATTTTCAATAATACTGTATAGAGCAACTTGATCCAGCTCACCTTGCAGACATTCTGTTGATTTTTTTTTGCATGTGTCCAATGTTGTAATGTTCTCTACACAAAGATTTGCCTGTCATAGATGAGGATTGTGAACATTAGAGGTAGAGGTTGATGGACGTAGAAACAAAAATGAAGATTTCTATATGAACAATATGTGCTTAAACTAATCTTCTTTGCCTATGTTGACCTTTAACTATCAACTTCTCCTAGCTTCTGTTAAGACAAAAAACAATTTGTAGAACTATCTATTTAAATTAATGCAGAGTGTTTAAAAGTCTAAGTTTAATGCTTGCACACTAGTTGTTATTCACAGAAGGTGGGACTGTAATTTGTTCATCTGTTGGTCTTTTTTGAATGTATTTCTTCCTCTGAAAGTTTAGAGTTGTGAATTTATAAAGTATCTCATTTTAACTTATTAAACCTAGAAATGTTCCTGAAATCCAGCTTAAATGTTTTATCTGTACGTTGTAAGAGGAGGCAGATGGGGTATACTGCAAGAGGAAGTGTAACAAGGAATACTATGTACACAGCACAGGGCATGTATTTACATTTGCTTGATAAGATTTAACAGCTCTACAGGGAGCCCTATGTTGCAGGTTCTCACATTATCATACAAACAGAGATATTTTGGGAGTATTACCAGACTAAGTCCAAGAATAAATGATTGCAATGTTCTTTTCCAATCTGAATTTAGGCCTGTGCCAGTCTTAGTGCCACTATGGGAATGTAAAACTGCCTTATCTGACAGAAACAGCAGAGAAAAGGCTGCCTTTTCTGCATGTGTGTTACATAAGAGGCAGAGTGGGCTGCAAATTATCGCACAGCCGCATTGTGAAGGAGGAATTGTAACTGCAAGTATTGTAGTGTGTATGGCATTAAAAAAAACCTCAAAACTGTAAAGTGGTTGATTAGTTTTACACAAACTGGCAGGGAAAATTGCAGCAATTTATCATTTCTTTTCACCATTTACAATGAGATAAAATTAATCTCATGCCATTTGTTACACACACACACTTCAAGAGTGTACGAGTGAGCAGCGGCTGCCTAGCAGCAGGCTGAGTCGGCTCTCTCCCAATTACTCCCACCATGCTGTGCTGTCTGCAGCTACTGTAAGAATAGTTTGTCAGGGAAGAAAATTGCTCACAAACTGGAAAAGTGTCAGCACAAGAGATGTCCGACAGAACACATACACAACCAAACACTTCTATATTACATGGCAATTTTTGCAGATATAAAAACAGATGCAAAGACAAGCAGATGAATGGCACTTTGTTATACAACCTCAGGCGACCACACAACTCTGAAAGCACATGCAAATTTAAACAAAACAGGCCATTTCCACATTTTGGTTACTTCGTATAGCCAAGAATTAGACTTTTCCAGCAATTTGTCCGATCAGTGTAGGTTAATTCTAGATTACTGAGCAACAATATAGTCTGCCACAAGTGAGCCTTATCTGGCTTCTACCAATGCATTACATAAAAAAAAACTGGATTACACCAGTGAGATGCTGGATCTCAGAATAGTTAAAAATTCCTAGCTCCTATTTTTGACATTTTCAGAAACATTAATTCATAGTGAGAGATTTGACCTAAACTCAAAAGCATTACCTCTCAGATACACATCCCTTGATAATATGAGTAGCTGTCGTGTGCACATGGACAGGGCTGATTACATGGCCAATTGTGGTTAAGCTCAAGGGAACTACCAGTACCAATCACAAACAGCTGTGCCCACTTAATGCATTTTCTTATCACTGTGACAACCTCAGTGGACAGACAGACAAAAAAAACCCTGAAGGTTTTAGAGGTCAAACTAAACATACAAAAATCAGCACAACATTCCAGACCAAATGGGTTTTCAATCAAGGATACTTTGATTTGTATATAGGCCAGTGCACAAACAAACAACTTGCTCACAGTTAGAATAAAGAGAGTAAAATCCTGAAGGGATTAGAAATGCAAATGTCCATGCCAGTATCTATTAAAAATTCTGCATGTAACAGCCTTAAATGACCAATTTATCCCTGCCTTCCAATACTCGGGAGAGCTTAATACCTCAAAATATTTTATTGCATTAATTCTTATAAATCTTGTAGAACAGAACTGTGCTCCGGTGGTAGATGATCATCTCTTAGTAAACAGTCTACAACATAGTACAAACTGGGAAAAAAATACACATACTGGGTGTCAGTGATGTTAAACGTTTATTTTTACTCAATCCATTCAATTTGTTGGTAGTTTATTGTACCAACAGGTTTCTACAGCAGTGCCATCTAGTGGATAACAGCAAACAACCATTTACACTACCAGTCAAAAGATTGGACTCCCTTTTCATTCAGTGTTTTTTCATTATTTTATTATTTTCAATATTGTACATTAATACTGATGCCATCCATATAGTGAAAGAAAACGTGGAATTACACAGTAAAAATGTGTTAAACAATCCCCAACATATTTTATATTGTCTGGAGCATTAATTAGCTTTAATGACAGCTTAGCACACCCGTGGCATTCTCTCAACACTTTCACAAAGTACTCACTGCTTTCAAATCACAGGTGTGTCTTGTCAAGATCGAATTTGCACAGTTTCTTGCCTTCTTAATGTAGTTTGTTAGTTGTCTTGTGCAGACAGGGTGAGTACACCATCAAGAGCCCTGTTAGTGTTACTACAAAAGATCAAATCCATATTATAGCAAGAATCACTCAGTTAAGAGAAAAGACAGTCCATGGGAATTCAAATAAATTAGCTCCTGGTTGTTTTTTTCTGGGACGGTCCTCCAGTGTGGTGACTGAACTTGGGAACACATTCAAAGTTCTTTCAGTTTTTTTGGATTGACCTTAATTTCTTATTGTAACGATAGACTGTCTTTTCTTTTCTTGCGGTACTGTTAAATTGTACAGTAGTGGTAGTAGCACTCATAGGACTATTGCCTGTGTGCACCCTTCCTCTGCACAAGACAACTTAGGGTCTAAAGAACATTAAGACAAGAAATGGTGCAAATTAACTCGATAAG
>JAQQAE010020764.1:0-10612 GCA_029823295.1 Pseudamia nigra | reverse complement strand
GCCTTGAATTGTGAAGCGCCTAGAGATAATCGGCGATTATGATTGGTGCTATACAAATAAAGATTGATTGATTGATACCAAACCGTACCGAGACTACCTCCAGAAGGTGGTCTCGGCACAGTTCTTTGGTCCTAACCAAAACAAACTGGTCCGCTTTCACACTAGCCCAAATGAACCAAACTTGCAGGTGTTCCGGACTCCGGTCCGCTTTAAGCGGACTAAATGCTGGAGGTGTGAAAGCACCCTTAGACCATGTAATAAGTAACATGGTGCTCCATCTTTAACTTTAAGATATTACTGCAAATAATCCAACAAATCACTGCCATGCTGGGGTTTGATTGACATGTCGCTATAGCAACAGCTCGCTAGTGAAGTCAGACAAATTTGGAGCTTCATATCTTCTATTTATTCAATATGTTCATAGTTATGTTTTACCTTATCGGTAAGCTAGCGGCTAATATTAGCTTTCCCATGAGTCCCCTGGCACGAACCAGAGCCATAGAGAGAGAGAATTATGACATGCTTCGATTTCACTGCTAGGGCTGTCACGTGTTTCATGTAGGCCTCAACAGTTACAACCAAACCACATGCAGTCATTGTTTCTCTATGGGAGTGAGTGCGATACTGCATGGCAAATGTCAAAATAAACCACACAAATGTATATTTTTTACCGTTTCCCTTCCCCTCCAAAGGACACTTGAAATATTTTCAAGTATGGGGGGCGCTAAGGATGGCTGGTATCGGAGAACGGAGCCCTGTCTTCGGGCAGGCCCCGAGATGCTCCGCTCTGGGCCAGACTCCACCTCACGCTCTGTACCCAGAGTGTGGCTCGGTCTCCAGCTGTAGCTGTGACTATATGATTACAACTTTACCGCTGGAGTTACTAGATGTTGCTTGATGAGCTGTGTTACAACATCCAAAACTCACCTGGCATCTCCATAATTTTCATCAATTCACAATCAACAATGAAAAAAGAAGCCAATAACTGACTAGGATCATAAAACCTAACAATCCGAACAACTACACATAATGACACATTACAACGAAAAAGTTATTTAGCTTTAGTGAAATTATCACGCTAGCTTCCATAGCAATTCCAAGCGTGCAGTTACGCTAGGTCCCTAAACTATTAAATTTTTAACATCAATATTTCACACAAATAAAATACAACATTGTCGACATATAAAAGAACTGTATACTTATGATAGCTAATGCTTGAAAATGTAAAAAATTCTTTAAAATGCTGTTATTTCGTCAAATTACCAGTGATTGGTCCTGATGAGCCATACAGATGAATGAAGCTTTGGCCAGTGTTTGGAACTATTGGCATCTCCATAACCTGGAAGTTGGACCAAATTTCATCCACCATTTTTTTACAACGGGAGTCTATGGAAGTGTTGCCAGTCTGTTTTCTCTACCGCTCTGGCATGAACGTTTCATAAGCCCTGCTGCCGCTCGTCCAAATATGGTTACATCCTGTTTTTGGCTCCAATATGTCATTCAAGAACTGACAACCTGATTGACCTTAAAACGACCTTTCAGAAACTAATGAGTGACATCACGTTCACTTTGTCCAGTTATATATACAGTCTATGGGTGTGAATGACCCAGGAAATTGGCTTCAGCTTGGCTGGGTAGAGTTCTAAGAACAGAGCCTAAATGGGTGAGAAATTGTTCCTTCACTCCTCGCTCAAACCACCTATTCTCCCTGGCCAAGATCCAAACGTTATTGTCCTCAAAGGAATGTTTTTTTGTCCTTCAGATGCAGGTTGACTGCGGAGTCTTTTTCCTGAGGAAGTGGCTTTTCTGTGTTGGACCATACGCCTGTGAAGCAGTTGTTTCGTGTTCCCAATGTACAATTCTGAACATTCTTCACTGATAAATTCTATCCCAACTTTCTTTAGAAATTGTCAGATTCCCTTCTTTTCCCACCTCCTTTTTACATATTCAGGGTTATCTTGTTTGGGTAATAGGATACCATTGTACAGTCCGGAAGTAATTTTGGTACATGGTTTAAATTTTAGCACTGATACAAACATAAGAGAGCTGTCTCCCAAGCCTCTTTAATTTTTGTCATTTTTGTCCATTATTTGCTCAGTTTTACTCATTGTATAAACTATTTTGGTTACCTGTGTTCATTTGGTTTATTTTTGGTTCATCATCTTCCGGTTATCCCGGTCAGGGTTTCGGGGCAGCAGCCTAAGCAGAGAAGCCCAGATTTCCCTCTCCTCAGCCATCTTCTCCAGCTCCTCTGGGGGGACCCCCAGGCATTCCAAGGCCTGCCAAGAGACATAGTCCCTCCAGTGTCTCCTGGGTCTGCCCCACAGTCGCCAGGTGGAGCTAGCCTCGGCAACTGGGGATTGGACCACCAGGGCCCCTGCCTTCCACTGCCACCCAAACCACACAGTACCAGACCCTTACGACCCTTCCTGCAGGTGTTGGACCCACAGAAAGGTATTTTTGGTTCATTTTTCTTTAATCCCCTGATTGTTTTATTCATTTTGTTTATTGTTATGTTGACTTTTGCTCATTTTGATGATAATGTTGTTTGTTTTTATTTATTTTCATGAATTTTGGTCATCTGTGTTGTTAACCTTCTGGTCCTTTTTTCTTATTTTATGATCATTTTATTCAGTTTTGATGATTATTTTTTCAGTTTTATTCACTTTCTTGAATACTTTGGTCTTCAGTTTTGTTGATTTTTGGTTTATTTTTGTTCAATTCCCCAACTGTTTTATTAATTTTGTTTATCGCTTTGGTGATTCTGTGATCATTTTGTTCCTTTTTATTGATTATTTTGTTCATTCTTGTTCATTTTTGTTGATTATTTGTTCAGTTTTATTCATTGTCTTGAATATTTTGGTCACCTCTGTTCATTTTGTTCATTTTTGGTTGATTTTTCTTTAATCCCTTGATTGTTTTATTCATTTTGTTCATTGTTATGTTGACTTTTGCTTATTTCGACGATAATATTGTTTATTTTTATTCATTTTCATGAATTTTGGTCATCTGTGTTGTTAACCTTCTGGTCCTTTTTTTTATTATTTTATGATCATTTTATTCATTTTTGATGATTATTTTTTCAGTTTTATTCACTTTCTTGAATAATTTGGTCTTCAGTCTTCTTGATTTTTGGTTTATTTTTGTTCAATTCTCCAACTGTTTTATTAATTTTGTTTATCGCTTTGGTGATTCTGTGATCATTTTGTCGTCTCCAAAGTCCCTGCACCCAAACTAGCTCAACTTAGCACACGGGTAGTCAGGATACGGGGAAGAGTTACTATGGCAACCACCATCTGGATATGGTTTATTTGTTTGTCATTTGTTTTCCAACTGCAAGCAGCACAGAAAAAAATGAAATTACATTTCTACTACTTGAGGAGGAGAGGCCGCTGCAACATCGGCAGCACCGCCATGTTGAACGAAGGGTGGAAGAGGAAAAAAATAAGCATTCTCTAGAACTAAGCCCTGAGGGGGAGCACAATTATGGGTACACACAAAAAAACAACAACACCTAATTTGCATATTGAAAAGTGACAGTATTAATAATTGCAAAAGCCTATTTCAACCTCTGGTACCAAAACTAGTACAATTAGAAAAACCACATTTTATATTGTGATAGATGAGACTCAAATGACCTTGACTGTGACCTTAAAGATCAGTAGGGTCTGAAATTACTCCCCTTTGACCTATATACATTTCTAGCTATGTAATGAAGTTGAAAATGTCTTGTACCCGTGGATTATTGACTATGCCGTTTCTAAATATGCTGTGACCTTCAAGGAAAAAGGTCAAGGTCACAGTCAATTTGAAGGTCATACGTAAATATGTCCCAACATTTAACTCTGTCTCTCCAAAGTCCCTGCACCCAAACCAACCAAACTTAGCACATGGGTTGTCAAGGAAGGGGGAAGGGTTATTACGGCAACCACCACTTGATTTGCATATGTATTATATACCCCTGGGTTGTTGACCATGCTGATTCCAAATACTGTGACCTTCAAGGGTAGAGGTCAAGGTCATATGTGCAAAGTTCATTTTATGCAGTACACATTTCACAAC
This sequence comes from Pseudamia nigra, assembly GCA_029823295.1. Lineage (NCBI taxonomy): Eukaryota > Metazoa > Chordata > Actinopteri > Kurtiformes > Apogonidae > Pseudamia > Pseudamia nigra. Next base: position 6,550 of record JAQQAE010020764.1, on the reverse strand, counting down.
ATCATCATAGGCTGTAATTAATGTTTCCCAAAATATTTGTGATTCTTTCGGTCCTTCCTTCTCTTGAATATTTTTGTTTTTTTTTCCATTTCTTTGATAACTTTTTGTATTTATTTTGTTCATTGTAGTCATTTTATTAATTATTTTGGTCATCCCTGTCAATGTTAGTAATGTGTGCTCGCAGCGTTAAAAATATATTGTTTATTTTTTTGTTTTGTTAATTCTCAATTATTTACTCCTTTTTGATCATTTTGTTTAGAATTTTGTTCAATTCTGTTCATTTTCTTAAGGCTTTTGTATGTTTTCTTGACTGCTTAACTTGTTTTTTTTTCATTTTGTGGGTTATTTTGATCATTTATGTTGATTTTGTGGACTGTTTTGTTTATTTCATTGTCCATTTTGTCATTACATTGTGATTTTTGTGCGTTTGTGTTTTTTGTTCATTTTGCTGTGTATTTTGTTCATTTTGTTGCTTGTTTTGTCCATTATGTGGATTTTTTTTCATTTTTTGTTTATTAGCTGGCTTGTTTATTTCTTTTCAATTTGTTGTGTGCATGGCTAATTTTTCTCATTTTGCTGATTATTTAATTTGCTGTGGATTACTTTGCTCATTCTTTTTTTAGCTTTCTTGATCATTTTGTTCACTGATCATTGTGTTGTCATTGGATTTTTGCTCATTTTATTGCTTGTCTGTTTAATTTCCCTGATTATTGTTCTTCATCATACATTTATGCAACAAAGAAACAAAAAGATGTACAAACATTTCACCACAACACAGATAATGTGCGTTTAGCAGGCAAAAAATATTTAGAATGCAAGTTTTCCTTGAGCATTTGGATTTTATGCCAACTCCATAATCTGAATATTTTTAATTTGTGACCAAACAGGTCACCAGAAGTCATCATCTCAGGCTTTGGTGTTTTGTAGATTAAGAAATTGGTCGCTTTCTTGAAAAAAAAAAAATCTACAAACTAATCGACAAAGGTGAAAACTATTAGTTTCGACACAAGTCAGAATGCTTTTCCTCAGCCCTGCAGCACCATCTAGTGTTCCTTTACTGTCATTACAAGGAAATGTGTAAATCTTGCAGGACATTCTTCACTGATCAATCAGGTTAGGAAAGGAGCAGTAGAATCCCGAGATTAACAAGAAATAAGAATTTTCATGTAATGATCTGAAAACCACCAAAAATGAACAAATGTGGCAAGAAAACAAACAGAAATTACCAAAAAAAAAAAAAAACACTTCACCAAGGAAGCAGAAATTGATATACAGCATTTTTTTAAGTGAACAGAAAGAATCAGGATAAAAAACGGGAAAGAATCCACAATTCAACCAAAAATAAACAGATTATTCCACAACATGAACAATAACGCAACAAAATTAACAGAAAATAATCAAAATTAACAAATATGCATTTTTCAAACATATTGGTCCAGTCCAAAGTAAAACATGACCATTAGGTCCAGTTGAAGCTTTCAGGCTTTAGGATCAAATGTCTGAGGTAAATAAACCCTCACAAATTCAGTTTTAATCCTTTTAAAAAAAAAAAAACCAGCCATATTTCTGTAAACCTGAATTTAAAACCTGTAGATGCCCTGCTGTACCCCCGTCAACGCTAGAATTTGTCAGGTTTTCCTCTGCACTAACCTAACTAAACCACCTGAAAGTGGTCTCTGCCACTATTTACATTTATTTTCTTCATTTCTACACTGATATGGACCTACGCATCTGAAATAAAATGTATGACAGTCTGTCACATAATATTGACGATGGTTCAACTAAAATATAAGTTTGAGACATGTTTACCGGCTCTGAAAGGCAGCACACGGCCTCTGTCCCCTACCAAACAAGAATTCAACAAGTTCAGTCTCAGACATAAGAGTATAATAACTTATTTTATTAGGAATCCTGTAACATCATAACAGCAAAGGTGCTTCAGAAAAAGACAATGTTTCATAGTTCTACATGGAATATTTGTTGGAAAGTTCAACAACATGAAGACGATGTAAAAGGTGGCATCCCACTGGGAGATACAGTGATGCAATCCCTATGTTACAGCAGGTAACATTCAACTTTTAGTATTTAGGTTCTGCATCCATTAAAACACTCATCTGTTTGAAGGTCTCTCAAAGTCTGCTTTGACAGTAACATCACAATGAAATGCAAATTGTATATCTTTGCAATACGCAGTCCCATTTGAGATGAAAATACTGTAAATACCAGAAAAAGCTTTTAGAATTATAGTGCAATTGTGAAAGTTAAATCTTCATACACGGGCTTTCGTGCCACACATCTGCCTTTAGTGTAACGAAACTGGATTCCCTGTTTTTTACAGCAATCGTTAAATTAGTAAACTGTCATTCCATATACCATACTAATAAACTGTTAGTACAGACTACTGTACACAATGTTAAATCATCAGATTGTATTTCATGCGTACAGTCTTCCCCCGTTGACCCTGATTCAAACTTTGTATCTGAACTCACTGGTAAAAATCAGGTTTTCATAAAATTTTAATTAAAAGATGCAATTAAAAACCTCACATAATTTGCAAAAAACATCCACAGTTCATCAATTTAGACAAATTTAATAACACTCTCCGTGTTGTAGTCTTTCCTGAAGCAGCCCAGCTTCTCTCTACAAAAGTAGCTTCGTAGAAGCACATTTCAGACAGACAGTCTCAAAATACTGTATTTCTACAGTCAGAACCTCCACCTCCACAGTGAAATAAAAGGAAAATGAAAACAATGTGTAAATGTTCAGGTTGAGCATTACAGCTTTACATTGTTGTTCATTTTAGAATGACATGATGGTCTTCTGGATGATGTCCACGCAGTCCCGCAGCTCGTCCTCATTGATGATAAGGGGCGGGGCCAGCCGGATGATGTCACCGTGGGTGGGTTTGGCCAGCAGGCCGTTGTCACGAAGACGCAAGCACACTTTCCATGCGTCATAGTCTAGAGGAGGACGGTAATGTGATCGGTCAGATCAGGTGATCATTGGCTCAGAGGATAAATAATTAACAGACTGATAAAGAAGCCTTTTAAAAACATTTGTAACTTTTTCTGGGCAAATGTGCCATTTCATTCCTGTTTACTGTGGAATTAGATGATTCAACTAGTAGGTCACTTTATTCCACAGTAGATATAACTTGTTTGAAGCCTTTACATACTTGAAAAACAGAGTGTAGAAGCTTCCAAGTAATGTGGCCTTATTCATACAGAAAATAAATCAGGGAAATTTATACAATATAGTGACACAAGAGTCTTGCTCTTGTGTAAACCTGGATTCAGGAAGTTTCATAGATGAACATCACATTTTTTGTACTTCAGGTTTTTTTTGTACAATCCTGCTGGATCTATAAGAACATGTACAACCACGTTTACCTTTCAAATACTTCAAAATAAAAATAAACACTTTTTTCAGTCATTATGTCACTGCCAGAATTTTTGACTGTGACATGACTTAAACTGAAACTTGCACTGCTGTGAAAAAAAGTTTGCCTAAGTGTGTATATTTGTCACGCTTCAATGTTTCAGATCGTCAAACAAATATAAATAATACATTTAAGAAAAACACAAGTAAACCCAAAATGCAGTTTTTAAATTAATCCAAACGTACATGGCCTTGTGTGGAAATAGTGATTGAGATGCAGTGGCATGACCTTAAAAGGGCGGTTCATGCTCGAAAACCCTCCAATGTGGCTGAATTACAACAATTCTGCAAAGATGAGTGGGACAAAATTCCTCCACAGCATCTGAAAAAACACTCACTGCAAGTTATCACAGGTGCTTGATTGCAGTTGTTGCTGTTAAAGGTGGACCAACCAGTTATTAGGTTTAGGGGGCGAGCATTTTTTTTTTTCCAAAAAACACAGGGCAAAGTAGGTTCAGATTTTATTATTTATTTATTTTATTACCGCCTTAAAAATAAAAAAACTGCATTTTGTGTTTACTTGGGTTCTCTTAAATGTATTATTGAAATTTGTTTGATGATCTGAGACAATCAAGTGAGAAAAATCTACAAAAAGTAAGAAATCAGGAAGGGGGCACACTTTTTCACAGTACTGTATATTCAATCTGTTATACTATGTCAGAAATAAATAGATACTGCAGACATATTGCTGGTTATGTGAACCGGCTCTTATGTGGAAATTAAATAATAATCAAACAATGGCATGGAATGAATAACAAAACTGTTTTTCCTCGTATGCCAATTTACATATTCCATGCAAACAGATAAGATAGTCCTTTTTCTTACTCCCATATTGGGAAATTTTTGCAACAGCAGGGACATGTGTCGTAGTTATGAACTTCCTGTTGACTATGAGGGACATAGTGTACCTTTAGTCTCTTTGATGACAACTGCGTTGAGGAGGCCTTTCCCTCTGACTGTGGTCACGATATCTTTTGGCAGCTTTCTCAGTTCAGAGCGGAGCAGCTCGCCCATCCTTTCAGCGTTCTCTGCCAGCTTCTCCTCCTCCAGCACCTACAACCATGACACTCAGTTAAGGACAAAGGATTAAAAAAAAGCAACAAACAAAATGAACAGATAAGCAAGAGACTGACCTCGAGAGCAGCGATGGCAACCCGACTGGCGATGGGATTACCTCCGTACGTGGAGCCGTGTTCGCCGGGTTTGATGGTCAGCATGATCTCGTTGTCGCACAGCACAGCAGAAACCTACATCACGCAAAAATCAGATACCACTCGACTTAAGAAAAATTATAATGTGATACAGCAAGGTGCAACTACAATCTGTATGCATGATTACAGGGTATACGCCTCCAGAAAGAGCTTTTCCCAGCATCACGATGTCTGGACGCACTGCCTCGTGGTCCACGGCGAGTCGGCGGCCAGTTCGTGCCAAACCTGTCTGCACCTCATCAGCAATCCACAGCACCTGGAAAACACACAGTACCTTGCATTCAGTGCATCTAGTGACAGTCTTGTCTGTGGCCATATGCTTTCTTTTGTCTCTCCTCTGTCCACTCTGCAAATGGCTGTCCACCCAGAGCCCAAATCTGCTGGAGGTTTCTGTCTTATGTTGGAGGAAGTTATTCTCTCATCCATAACCCTCGGCTTGCTCCTGGAAGTTGTTGGGTTTGCTCTCTGAATAACTACAGATAATCTTGGATTATGATTGGTACTGTACAAATACAGCTGAATTGAATTGAATTAACACTATGTAATGAATGTACAGCAGCTTAAAGTCATGCTCGAAGTTTAGTGGAAGCAGAGTTTGCAGTAAGGACTTTTTATTTACAGATTTTGTGGGAAAAATATTGCACCACCTATCCCAAAAGTTTACATTATGGAGATATTATAGTGGTAAATAACCACGATGAGTTTCAAGCAAGTTACTTCAGCCATTGTTAAAACATCGAACAACAACAAAAAAAAAATTTTTTTCTTTTTTTTTTAAAAAAAACGCAATCACTAGTTCCCCCTATCAAAAAAAGAATAATGCCACCCATCTTAATAATTGACAAATAATTGTGGAAAGTTTCGAGTACCATAATACGTGGGGTATTAGCCGATACCTTTTTCCTCCAGTTTGAACCCCACGCCTTAAACGCTGCTGCAGCAAATCTATGACTTTCCTGGATAAGGAGTTTCAAGTGGCAAATACAGACCAATGAAATTAGCAGTGATAGGTCACAGTGGACCAATGGAACTGCTCGAATTACGGGGAATCAAAGTTCAAGTTCTTCAGATCAGTCATTTTGTGCTTCATGCACGTACCCTCATCATGGAAGACACTCAGTGGACCTGATGACATCATAAATATGGATGAAGTACTTTAAACCTGCCTCTCACTAGGATTGTTAAGAAAGATAATCATCCATCACACTGAACACAACTAGCCATGAAAACGCAGCTATGCGACAAGTACTGTTTGGAAAAATAAGTTTTATTTAAATTTAAAAGTTTTTTAAAAAATTGTTTGGTGCAACATTTTTCTGTGCGAATCAGCCTGCTATTCCTGAATTAGTAGCATTGCTTATCCCAAAAGTTGGTAAGTTTAAAATTTGATTGTAGTCAGTAACTGTGGTAAGTTTCAAGTAAATTGGTTCAACCATTTTCAAGCGATTAGGTCTTTTCTTGAAACGAGCAGTAGTGCCGCCAGTGAAAAATTCATAGTGCTATAGCTCCTCAGAGTTGATAGGATGTAGATCGGGGGGGGCTGACTCCAGTCCTCGGGACCCCCTGTCCTACATGTTTTCCAACTTGCTCTGCTCGACCCACTGCATCTTCCAGCTTCTGAGTAACTGAACACACCTGATCCACATCAGTGGGTGGAGCAGAGCCAGACTGACAACATACAGGAGAGGGGCTCTCGAGGACTTGACGTAGATCCTCATGTCATCAAAACACACGGCATGTTTCAAGAAACCAGTTTGAACCATTTTTCAAATCTGTCACGTTTACACTCCAGGTATACAGACACAGATGCACACACAGGATTGTGAAACCAGTATCATGAAGCCAGTATCCATCTTTTTCTGCAGATAATTAATTACTGTGCAATATGGCCGCAACTCCTG
>JAQQAE010020763.1:0-10612 GCA_029823295.1 Pseudamia nigra | reverse complement strand
TGAGGTCTCAGCCTCAAATTGTGAAGCGCCTAGAGATAATCAGTGATTATGATTGGCGCTATACGAATAGAATAGAATAGAATAGAATAGAGTTTCCATGTGGATGCCACAGACTCCAGGTGCCTTTCCTCCCTTTAGCTGCTCTATTCCACTCCATGTCTTCTCAAGAGACACCAGGTGCTTTTCCTCCCTTTGTGGGTCACAGCTTACAAGTGGGTTGGCAAAAATCGCTTGTAGCATACCCAACAGGATGGTGCAAAATGGGAGGGTCTACACTATACCATTCCTGTTCACAGTTGATAATGCCATCTGCTGCCTGGACTGTGGCATTACATTAAGAGGATGCAGTTGAGCAAAGATTCCAAAACGCATTGTAGGCTTGCCAAATGTCTCCCAAGAAACACAGGTGACTCTCAGCTACCTTACACAGGCCTGGGACCCTTGGCTTCACATCCTCTCACATAATACTCACTGCCCAGTGTCTCAAAATTATGCATTGTTCAGTACAAATCAGTACAAATAAAATTGAATTGAGTATTACCATCAAACGTCACCCTGAGGCATTTGTCAATGACATCAATTGTTCTCTGAGATATACCCTTCTAAGTCTTAATGGCAGTTCGTGGAATGCACTCACTAGTGCAAGAGACTAAACTTTAAGCATGCCGTAGTAATTCTGGGTCTCCATTGTTACATGGCTTCCCCAGAGTCTTCCTCATACCTCTGAGCTATGTCTAGGTTACCCATTGCGTGTCTATTCATGCAGTTACTGGGTAACCTAGACATCCAGACACCTGCAGTTACAGGTGTCTGGATGATGGTTTTCCAGACACCTGTAAATGCAATCTCACAGAAGCGACTACCACCCTGCTGTCATCACTGAGGAATAGTAAATTACTGTATCTTGCACATATATACTGTAATGCCTTTCAGAAAGCTTGGGGTTCTGTGTCTTGCCTGCAGTTATAAAAAGCTGGGGATTGAGCCACCAACCTTCCAGATATGAACAACTTGCTCTATCTACTGAGCCACATCCACCCACTGTGCACTTCTGAGCAGATCACAGTTCTCGACTATTCTACAACATCCTTGCATAAGCACATGGGTCACTTCATTTCTTTTGATGCCATCATTGGAATATGCAAGCCCCAAGCTTTTGCAAAGTCCAGGAGCATAGATGGGCTTTCATTTCAGGTTTCCAAGCCATGAGGACCAAGATACAAGCCATCCCTGACCATAGTTGTGGCATTAATAACCCCAGTGTGACCAGAGATACCCTGTTAGAAATTAAATCCATTGGCAAATGATTTTGGACATAGAATGTTTGTTTCACAGTCATCTCACTCTTTCCAGTTGGTGCATATATTGTAATGAAGTATGCACACTAACTGTACCTGATACATGAGAACCTCAGTTGGACTATACAGTCCCATCATAACTGTATGTGAAAATGGATGATGCAAAACAGTCTCATGCTGCTAAGGGAAGACAAAGACATATCACTGAAGGTAGGACAGTTGCCATGTCCTACCTGTCATCATATCACAATGTTTTTAATATAATCACGATTCATGAATTCATCTTTGTCCTTGTCTGATGCATAATTAAAATAAAGACTTAATTATTTAAAAGTTGTAATTGGCAAAGAGAAATAACTTAATAAATAATGACAAAAAATCCCCTTCAAAAGGAGTTCTGACTGTCTCTGTTGGTAGTCTGCACATAAGCAAAGTAGTTTAGCACATAAATCACATATCTACAATCCAGTGAAGAATTTCATTTGACCATGACTGCTTAGAACAGTACTATGGAATTGAATGATTTCACTGTCTTTAATATGAGGCCACAAATGATATACTAGAAACCACCATAAAAACTGAAAGCAAAGGGATTAATATAATTATGTGTGGAGTACCGGTAAAGTTATTATGCACACTGACATTTTGTAGATATTATTGTTTTCACAGAGTGAAAACAATTAAAATCCTCTATCAGTTTTGTAAATTCACCTCTCACTTTTTGCGTTCCACACTCACTTCTGTGTTCTCCTTGTTCTTGCTTTTTTCACTGTCCTATGCTCACCTGATACTTTTACTGGGAGCGACGTCATGGATTAAGTCTTGACTAGATGATCGACGATCACCGGTGTGCCTGCACTGTGAACGCTGCAGCAGGGAAACTAAAGTGCTTTGTGTTCCATAGATGAAACAATTACCTATAAGTCACATTAGCGATGCACTGTTTGCAAATAAAACACTTTATTCGATATCACAAGGTGATGTTTTTACCGTGTTAGCATGAGCATGTTGCTTGTTATCTACTGTAGGGGGATGTTAGCAGAGACCCCAACATAGAAATCGTAATAACAGAGTAAAGAGCTGCATTTCAAATATACTGTAAAAGTGTCAAAAGAGTGGAAAAGAAACCATTTAGCTCTGATATGTAAGATTCGATAATATGATAGAAATGAACATATGGTACTATAATACAGTGAACAACAAAGAAATCTGTTCTGGTGAATGCTGAATGCTGGTGAGAAATTCATTAATTGAGTGACTTGTACTGTATATTTGACTGTAATTCCCATTGCATTGCAGACACAAAGATGACCAGACTGGTGATCGTCGACCATCCAGTCAAGTTTTAATCCGTGACATCACTCCCAGTATAGCGTAGGAGAATGAAAAAAGCGAGAACAAGGAGAACACAGAAGTGAGTGTGGAAAACAAAAAGTGAGAGATGAATTTGCCAAATGAGAGAATTTTGCAAAAGTGAGAGAGGATTTTAATAGTTTTTGCTCTGTTACAACTTTTCTGTGTGCATAACAATTATTTTACTGCTCTAAAATTATTTTAACTTCTTCACTTTCAGGTTTTATATTTGTTTCTCATATGAAAATACAGTGAAATTACCCCATACATTATGTCTTTGTCTGAATAAAATGTGGCATCTTCAGGCACTTGTGTGCTGGATTTGCTGCCTTGGCCACACTTCGTTCAAGCCTCAAAGCAAGACTTCATCCACCACACTGATGCTAGCTATGCTGCTACTTATGTTGCACCATGTGCAATTTACAAACAGGAGTAGGATGACATACACGACAAAAATCTGTACAATTCACCAAAATCATCAGAGTATGTACCCCTAGAGCTGAGGGCAGGGTCTAGAAGGAATAAAGGTAAGTAACAATTATTCTTTATGTAGCAATATTGTGAATTTGTCAGATGTCATATAAGCAGCATGTTCAGTTAGATATTTGGAATTAGGTCTTTTTTCAAATGGAGTGTATTCTGAATAAGAAATGTGGGACATGCTGCTAGGATGGTTTTCAGATTACCTCTCTGAGAAAAGCTTCAATGTGTTTATTTTTTTCTGAAACAGCACAGTTTTCATGTGAGGTACCGCAGGGCTCACTCTTAGGGCCATTTCTGTTTTTATTGTGCATCCTCCCTCTTGGAAAGATAATTAGCTACGTAGTTCAGACATGTTTCCTATCATCTCTATGCGGATGATATCCAGTTGTATTGCTCGTTCAAAGATTGTGACTTACACATGTTGTCATCCTTAATTAGCTGCTTGACTAACATCAAACAGTGTTTAAGTGCAAAATTTCTGCAACTAAACTCAGATACGACAGAGACATTAATTACTGCCCCAGAAAGCAGGATTACGGTACTGTGATTGACATGTTTATTCATGCTTTTATTTCATCTCATTTATAGAATGTTGCAAGAGTCTTTTTACCTGCCAGAGCCTGAAGGAGCTACACCGCCTCCAAACTGTCCAGAACTCTGCTGCAAGGTTTTCAAAGCATACCAGTAGCAGAGCGCCCGTCACATTGGTTTTAGCAGCACTCCACTGGCTCCCAGTTCATTTTAAAATTCTGGTCCTCACTTTCAGAGCTCTACATGCTCGAGCTCCTGTTTACATTACTGAGCTGCTAAAATGTTATAACCCCACACAGTCTCTCCGATCTTCAGGTGTTTACTGGCCGTCCCCAATACCCATGTTAAGACCAGAGGAGATGGAGCCTTTCAAGCAGTTTTATGACAGTGTGTTTTACGGTTTTATGTATGGATTTATGTACGTATGATGTGTGTTTCTTAGTTTTTATTTTATATTTATCTTATTGTGAAGCGCTTTGTGATTGCTTCTGTGAAAGGTGCTATATAAATAAACTTTACTTACTATTCCAGAATTATGAGGATCTTCTGAACATATAACACTTTCAGAATACGTGTCCCAGGTAGAATCAGTTTGAAACACTGCTTAGTACATGCTCCTGTAACCAAGCAACACTGTTAATAAACAAACCACAGTTTGCGTGGTCAGTGGTCATGTGACCGGTGAAGTTGGATTTTTTTTTTTCAAATGAAGGGAAAATCGGTTTATTGTGGGCATGCAAACATAGACACTGTTGTGGTACTAGAAACAAATGCGTGACTACTGACCTAAATTCTATCAACTGGAACATTGGACAGATCTCAGTTTTTTTTTTCTGCTGTAGCATGAGAAGAACCCAAGAGAATGAGAGCTGTTTACTTACATGTACACAACATTTAAGCAATAACTGATGTAAAACCCATCCAAACCAAAAATAAATACAGCCACACACATTTGGAAATGATGTATGAAAGTGGACTCACCTATACATCTGGACCCATCCACTGAGGTGTAATATCCCTGGGGACACTTGCAGAAGTAGCTGCCAACAGTGTTAGAGCATTCACCAATACCACAGAGGCCTGGGATGTTTGCACATTCATCAAGATCTGCAGAGAGGGACAGGACATAAGAGGAGAAATGAGGAGCCAATCCTGTTTTTAAGTCAATGTTTAATGCCCTCATATTCTAAAGCTGTTAAAAACTGCTGATGAAATCATTTATACCAAGCTGAAAAAAGGACTTCTGTGAAAGTGACTAAAGCAAATGTTGGCACTGACAATGGAAATAAAGCATTGTCACAGGATATTAAATCCAGGAGCCTCCTCTTCTGTTAGCACTTTTAACCATCAGCTGCTCATCATGAGGCATAAAGTCTCTTATACTGCACATTAGACCTGTGTGAAATGCCTTTTACATAGTCCAGAAGTTTTCCGGCAATTATATCTGGGCATTAAATTGCACATATTTTATCCTGCAAATGAATGCCATAAAAATGTCCTGCCCTGTCTGCTTCACTAGATCTTGGTCCAGTGTTAAACTTGGTCTGGAAATTGTCATGTTCAGGTTTTCAGATATTTTTCAGCTTAACTGTATGTCTTCATTCATGGGAAAAAAAAATTAAAAAATAGGGTAAAATAAGGTTTTGGTTAAACATCTTCAAACCAAAGGCATTGAAAACATTGTAATAAATCTGAAGCTGAATGTTACTTGAGTTTAATAACATTTATTTTAAGGACAGAGCAAAGTGGCATATGTCTGGTCTTCTCTTTCAAAGTACTAATCAAAAAACCACAGCTGAGGTGATGTTAACCACAGCCCGACGGATGTGGCTTCCAACTCTAAGTTAGTATTGTTAATTAGAACCATTCAAATAAAGTGTGTTCAGTGTGCCCTCTCATTCATTCTAGCACTTTATGTTAAACATGACGCAGTCTTACTTTAATTCACTTTTACTGAAGGTGTGACTCTTACCTTCACATTTTTGTGAGACCTCATTGAACTTGTGCCCAGCAGGACATTTACATTCGAAAGATCCCACTGTGTTGATACAGTTTCCACCTTGACAGATGCCAGGGATGGCCTGACACTCATCCACATCTTGTTCAAACACAGCAAACAATTCAGACCAGTTATTTAACATGTGGACATAGAGAGACATGCTGACACAATACACAAAATTAGACAAACAGTGATAAATAAACCAAGCTAAAAACATTGGGTTTGCATCAAGTATGTAACAAGAAGGAAAGCAGAGAGAGGGGATTGTCCCTGATTCCTGTTGCAGCCAATTTGACCAAGAAAAAGACAGACTGGACTGAAATACAGAAATGATAGGTCTGCACTCATCAGATGACAATAAATGATGGGGCATGATACGCAACAGTTTCAGTCCATTAGTGATTCAAGGTGTTCTTGAAAAATATCTGATTAAAAAATAAGATTTTTGACTTACACCTGCGATTAAAATTCAATTGATTGAATGAATTTGACAGATTAAAATGTAGGACTCAGGCTGAAAAGCTCCAGGAGGCTGTGACCTGATGCCATCTGAGAGGAGTCCATGTTCCTCTGGGCCCTGGCTCAGGTCCACCTCCCCTGCAGAGGTTCTGATGTTGTTGGGTTGTCGGAGCAGACGGACAGAGGACCGTCTTACCAGAAACAAGCTCTCCCACGTGGCACTGCCACTGACCCGTGTTACTGACTCTGACAGTCCCGCCGCAGGGTGTCTGTGGGCATTCCATACACATGTGGGAGGCACTGCCACCCACCCCAATTTAACCCAATTAGGACTAATCCTCTGGCGATGTGGGCAGAGAAGAGGGGGCAGAGGTGATTGCAGAAGAGGAGATAAAAAGGAGTTAAAATAGCAAAGGAAAAGAGATGCATTTTGTCTGAAGTAGACCAGAGGAGGAAGACTGACGAGAAAACAAAAACAGACAAAAACAGAAAAATGGACAAAGACAGAGGAACAGTCTTTACCTTGGCATGCCCCAGTGCGATGGTTTGGTATGAACCCCCGTCGGCAGGGGTGAGGCTGGGCTGGGCACATCTCACACGGGTGACCCCATGCCCGTCCCACTGTGGCACAGCATAGAGTCTTTGTGCAGACAATGCCTGTGAGCTGGCCTTGACACATCTGGTTATTTACGGAGGCAAAGCAGGGTCCAGTCCGATAGTCTGCAAAAATAAAGCAAATTCAGTTACAAATTTAACTCTTAAGTTTTAACTTCAGACTACCGTATTTTCCAGGTGATATGTTACTCCGGTATGTTAGTCGCACGAGCCAAAGAATGCATAATGTGACAAACACCCTATTGTCGAATTTATTCAAAATACAAGTCGCTCCAATGTATTTGTCGCTCCCCTCGCCAGACTATGCAAAAAAACGCGACTTTTAATCCAGAAAATAGGGTATTTTCCACATGCCCCAGTTGAAGACATAAAAAGACATTTTGAATATCTGAAACAGAGCTGTGATACAGAAAGCTAAATCCAAAACTGAAAACCTGCATACTAAACTAAATTATGAAAAACTGTCTGGCACAGTTTATATTTCAACTCAGTTGCTGCCAGTATTCTTTAGAAGCAGTAAGTTAAAAACTGAATTATTTTAGGTAAACAAAAAATACCCAGGACAATATTATTAACCCTCAGAAGAACTGACATTTTTATTCAGACATAGCACAAATGACCACTATTTTATTGTATTTGTTGATGGACACAAAGCAGGAGAAGGATATACAAAGTGTTTCCAAGTATCCACAGCTGGAGTGAGAAGCATGGGGAACATTTGGAAAAGAATCAGGTTTTTATAAGGGAACGAATATTTTTACCTCAACTGTAGTCTTGTCTAAAATCCTCAGACATCTACAACCCACTGCAGTGAAAGTGCTTCAGAGCTGACAATAACCCACTCTACAAAGAATGCATTGTTTGTCCCTGGCATTGAAATCAGTCTGGATCTCAGGTGAGAGTGTGTGTAGTGTGTATCGTGTCTGTCTGTGACAGAGAAAAGAAGAGATAGGTGAGGAGTCTGGAAAAGGTTTTACAGCCGTGTGGGGGTGGCTGTGCAGAGTAAAAAACACTAGTGAGAGTACACAAAATCCAGACAGTGAGAAATTGGTCTGGAGTCTACTTTATATTAGGTTTTTAAATTTTCTGTGCAGCATTTTTGCATGAAATAGCACCATTTCCCATGTAATCGGCTGCTTACAATATTTGTCTTGTGATACATAATCTAGGGAATAGGTCATCATCCCTAGAGCCGGCTGCTGCTGACTGACAGGGTGTGTCTATGAAACACAGTAGGTGATTTCCACGCTAGCAAAAGCAGGACAGAATTTAAAGTAAAAAGCAATAAATCTGTACACAAGAGTGTGAAGAAAGTCCCTCCACTGAGACTCTTCATCTCTCCTCACCTTCAAACTTGTTCAAACCTCATTCCCCAGATCCCAGTGCATGCATGCATCTAACCCCTCGCCTCATCCACTCTCCAAACACCACTCCTTAAACTCCCCTTGGATTTATCAAAATCACAGAATATTATCAGCTGAAGGATTGGAAGATGGTGAAACAGATAGGGACAAAGAGGAAAAGTGAAAGAAAAACGCATCCCTCCCAAAAGAATCTGGATACAATCCAAAGGCAAAAATCATTTCCACATTTCACAGCAGACAACAGACAGGGAGAGGAAAGAGGGAGACCAGTTCCAACAGTGCAGTCGTTTAAAACAAACGAGACATTGTGCGTTTCCCGTGTGGACCGGGGCCCGGCCCAGACCCGTCACGTGCACCCCAGCCTCCACAGCCTCTGCCTCTGGCACCAGCACTGTGTGAAACAGAACTGGGTCATCTCTCATTCTCTTTTTCATTCCCTCCTGCTCATTCTCTACTGGAGATCGAATGTTCTTGATTTGAGTTTAATACCCTCTTTCAACAAAAGACTGAAAGTAACTGAGTACATTTACTCTAGTCATACTGTAGCTGTATTTGCACAGTGTTGAGAAACCTAATTGTATTTGGGCTGAGAATTTTCATAGTTACATAATTACAGACAGACACCAGCTACCTTACATTAGCAAAAATAAGAACTGTTGTTACTTTCTGACAAACTTGCTTTAGACTTGCTTTAGCTGCTTTTGCTAAATTATGCTATCCTAAACTACTCTAAGCTAACATCTCTATCATTTTTTTAATGTAAATCTATGCTAAAGGACATTTGAAAAGAATCATATCCACAGTTTTCCTGAGTTTTTGTGAAGCTGACTGAAGAAAAGACAGCTTACTGATCTGACAGCTGACTTACACAGATATTTCTGGACTAATGAAGGTTACATAAAGATAGTTCAGCTCACCTGATCTTAGTGTCTATCATGGCCTTGACAGTTAAACATAGTCATCACATACTGACACACAGCACCCCAAGTATAGACCATTTGCAAGTTTGTCAGCAATGCAGTGGGCGGGGCTTAACTGGTGGCAGGAAGTGGCAGCCTGCAGATCAACGGTGGCAGCCTGCTAGTGGTGCTATTTTAAATCTGTGAGTGCTAAAAATACGTGAACTGTCGTTGTCAGTACCTGGTTTGATCTTGCACAATAACTGCTGCTAAACATTTCTGAGTCATGATCAGTCCTGCACATTGGCTTGGAAAAGTTTTTAATGTCATCAGTTTTAATCTTAACCCATTGTTCCAAACAGAACAGCTTCAACTCTGGGATGTTGGTGGCTTTCCTCACATGAACCAATCACTTCAGCTCCTTCCATAAAATTGCACTTGGTATTTACTTGTTCTTCTCTAATCATTATTTTTAAATAACAACTTATGTACTTTGGATCAGCGTCTTGCTGCTTAACCAAGGTTTTCTCGAGATTCATAGAATGATAGTGCCACTATGTTTCACGGATGGGATAGTCGGGTTGTGTAAAATGACCAGAATACACTGTGCTAGTCCTGTCCTCCAAATAGAAAAGCTCCATGTGGCAGTTTGCTGAAAACTGAATGAGAAGACTATTGGAAAAATGTTTTATGGCAGAATGAGACATTTAAAGACGAGAAATTATACCACTGCATTCCAGCATAAGAGCATTATTCCATCTGTGAAACATGGTAGAAATGTCATTATGGTTTGGGCCTGTTTTGCTGTATCATGGATGAAACAGTTCTGAATTATACCAGCAAATTCTAATGGCAAATCTCAGGACATCTGTCTGAATCTCACAAGAACATGGGGCATGCAGCAAGACAACAACACAAACCACACAAGTCATTCTACCACAGAATGACTAACTCTTTTGAGCATCAATTCTTAAAAAAACTGGGGTTAAGACTTGTATTTTGCCATCAATATTTAAAATAAAGGTGGTTAAATTATGTCCATCAGGTAGTAAAATAAAATCAAAATTATGCTTTATTGCTATTTGATAATATATAGTAAAACATTTGACACAACCACACAATTTTAAAGTTTTGTTTTTTTTGTAGATTTTTCTTCTTTTTGCATCAAACTTGGTTCATTTTTTTTTTGGCTGGTTTCTTCATTTGCTGCTCATTTTATCTTGTTTGTCTTCTGTCTTTGTTTGATTTGTCTTTATTTTTTGGTTATTTTTTCCCCCCTCCCAGCAGAGCCTGGCATCATGATTTTCAGTGGCGTGCACAGAGGTTTAGAGGGGCAGGTGCTCAACCGAGAAAAAAGGGCCCCCCTTTGGGCCCTTTGTGGCTAACACGAATTTTCCATAGTAATTTATTCAATATTAGTATTAGTCATATTTAATATCATTCTACTATTCTAGGATTGTGGTCTTACACCTTTTGCGTCTAACTGGGTGCAATCGAAATTTTAACTAAATTACAGCCAGACTTTGGCTACACTTGGCATTGAACCATGCACAAGTTCAGCCTCAATACAAACTGGGAGAGTTCTGCCCTGTGACCCATAAGCCATTGGTC
>JAQQAE010020762.1:0-10612 GCA_029823295.1 Pseudamia nigra | reverse complement strand
AAAACACACAATCACTCTGAGAACTAAACTAAGAGTCCACTGACATCATAAAAACAAAAGGTCACATGATTAAAAACGGCCACACTGATCTAATTAATCCACAGTTACCTTGTGATTAATTAAATTAAAAATTTTAATCGTTTGACAGCCCTTGTTTTAAAAGCAAATGAGTTCCTGCTGGCCATACTTTTGTCCTGCCTGTGCCACGGAGTCCTTCATGTACTGTACACTCTGATAAATTCTCCCAGGTTGTCATAATGGTTTTGGTGGTTCAGAAGGCCTGAATGCAGACAGCGATTGTAAGTTGTGACATCACAAATGCTCAGAAATCCAAATGGCTCATTTCAGGTCCAGTTAAATGAAAAGGAGTCATGTGTATTTCTCCTTCAAGTGAAACTTTACCACTGTTCACAGAGTCTCCAGAACTGCTTTATAAAATGAAAGACATACAACCTGCATGTCTCCTTTTTTACATATCCTCATGAGGGTTGTGACCTACACCGATGTGAATTTGCATGTGTCTTGCATTAAGTGTATGTACTGTATGCTGCATGGGTACCGCTAATATTGTGGTCAAAATGATGACGACGATGTGCTCCCAAAACAGCACGCAACACCCTCAAAATCATGGGGAAAAAAATCACACATCAATGTCTTGACCTGA
Source organism: Pseudamia nigra (assembly GCA_029823295.1). Taxonomy (NCBI): domain Eukaryota; kingdom Metazoa; phylum Chordata; class Actinopteri; order Kurtiformes; family Apogonidae; genus Pseudamia; species Pseudamia nigra. Next base: position 9,948 of record JAQQAE010020762.1, on the reverse strand, counting down.
ACAAAAAAAAGGGCCTTAACCTTCAGTGTGGACTTTACTCTTTTGATCTTTTTCCCTGTTGATTACTGCAGCGAGTACAACACCTGTCCCATTTACTATCACCTCTAAGCACCAAACCCCCAGAGCTCAATTTAGATACATAAAGAAAGCTTAGTGGGCTGCTGTTGTATAACATTAACTGCAGCTTTTGTGCCAGAACAACCACTGGGGAGTTGAAGCAGGCAAGGAAGCAGTTGGCATGTAGTTCAAAAAACACACTTAATATTCTGTGTAAAACTTTACAATGAAATTGCCAGACATAAAAATGAATTGATTATGACATAATGCAGTATTCAGACTGACATGGCTCCTTTAGCTCTTACATAAAAAGAGGCATTATTGCGTTGTTTTGGCAGATTGTGGAACATTACAAAACGAAAACAAGGTGAAAATGTTAGGTTATGCTAAAAGAAAACTCAAAAATAAACAGTGAATATTTTATTTGATATAAAAACTGAGACCTTATACTACAGCAGAGCATAAAAAGTATTTGGAAATGCAACAAAAACAAAATACAAATGTCAATGTGTTAATTCCTCGTTTTATATAACTTCTTTCCAAACCAAACTGTTGCAGAAACACCTTTCTATGGTGAACACTGTGAAGTCAGACTGAAATGTCATCACCTCAGGATCACTGTGCCTTTAGGTGGGTGTTTTCTGCTGTGATGGCAGATGATGCCACCACATGAAAATGCACACACACGGGTTTACATATGGTCAGTGAAGTGCAGGGTACACACAAACAAGTATTGTTACTTTAATATTCTAATGAGGCAAGGAGAAATAGGATTGCACATAAAAACAAGTATGTGAGGAAGAATAAAAAGGGATCCCACACAAAACTACACAAGTAAATTACATGCAATTTATTACAACCTAATATATAATCAAACAGGTATTTTGGTCATTTTTTTATTTCTTTGATGACTTTCATCATTTTTCTGTAATTTTGTAGCTCATTTTCTTGATGTTGATTTTACTTATTTTTGCATTTATTACCAATGCCATTCCTTAATTTGTTCATTTTTACAAACTTTGTTGCATATTTTGTTTTTGATTGTTTAAGCTTTTAAATTATTTTTCATAGTGTTGCTTATTTTGTTGGCTTTTTTCAATTTCTTGAAATAATTGTTAATTTTTTAACTTTTTTATTTGATTGGTTATTTTGTTCTTTGTTTTAAAAAAATCAACTTTTTAAAATCTTACTCTACCCAACCTAATTTTGCTCTAATCTTTAATCTTACTGGCCAAATGTAACTAAGTAAATTTTTTTCCATCACAATTGTAACTGCGTAAGAGTTAAAAGTGTTCTGCAAAACACCTCTTCTCCAAAGTACATCCTATGTGAAAAACTACTCAATTACATGTAAAGGAGTAAATGTACTATATTTGAGTAATGCTCACCTGTGCATATGGCATTACATTGAGGTAAGATGCACTTAAGTGTCCACAGAGAGTTTTTAGCTCCTACAGTGATCTGTGTGTTAATTCGAAGGCGCTACTGCCCAGCATTTCACCCAGCATTTTTTGTTGCTATGGTTATGTGCAGGTCACTTTGCAATGGTCAGACCTTGGAAAGGTACATATTTTGAAATACAGTGGTCCCAGTGTCATAGGCCTGTGTAGTCGCTCTCCAGGGAGATTTCATTAATTGGTCATTTGTTTTTTCACCTGTCTGGGGACTTATGTAACTTCAGCAAACTGGCAACAAGGTCATAACATCTCATGTGCAGCCAAATATTAGTCTCTAATCTACCTCCTGTTAGCAAGACAAGCCTTCTGATGAGGTTATGAAACAGTTGTGTTCATTTATGGAGGTGTAATTGGTGATTTAGCCCTGATATTACTACATAATAAATCTAGATAACAGTGTATGTTTATGTGTTAATGGTCCATTTCCATTACTCAAATATACACGTTGTAGTTTGCATAAAACAGTAGGCTACACATTTCTATTTGCAAAAAAATGATTTCAACTATTTATTGTTAATGGATTCTCCTCCACTGAATGCATGAGGCTACTTGTCAAATTTGTAGGTTGGTGTGGAACAGGAACTATTTTCGCATCTCTGTTCACACCAGAGTCATATACAGTACTGTACATGTGTCTGGTGTATCTGTGGCTTTAGACATTGTTTTGGTTTGGTATCTAGTTGTTTTTCATGGTTTGTGCTCTAGATGGATCAAGCCAGGTGTAAAAAATATTGCAATTTGACCTTCAGTATTTCCAATTTATTTTTATCTCAGATTTAGTAATTATCTAAAGTGTCAAAATACCTTGTCATAACTTTAATTATTATTATTATTATTATTATTATTATGCATTTTACATAATACACCTTATATTGAAATAAATCACAAATATTTAGAAACTGCTGACTGGAATTTCAGCGTACCATTGTGCAAGCAAGACAGTGTGTACAATTTTTTCCCACACTCTCAAGTCTATTGCAAAATATTTACCATTATGAAAGTGACATTGCAACTAAGACTTTCCCAGGATTCACTAAAAAGTTTAACCCTTTCACGCATGTTGTCCATTTCACTGCCCAGCAAAGGAAAACTGACAGTAAAGGGAGGACAGTAATTACAAATTAAGGAAAAAGCAAAGCAAAATGCAATTATTCAGTGAGTATTTTAACTTAAAATGAAGATGATAAGGAAAAGGCAAGCAGCATAAGCAAAAGCTAGAGTACAATAGAATAAGGAAAATGAAAAAATCTGAAGAAAAATGAACAAAACAATCAAAAAAATAAAAAAATGAATAAAATAATCAAAAAAGAAGGAAATAAGAAGTAACATGCACAAACCAATTAAGAAAATGAACCAAATTTAATGCACACAAAAGAAAAATTGAGCAAAAATAAACCAAACAGTCCAATGCTTTAAAAATTAACAAAAAATGACACTTTACTGCACTTTGCGTTTGTAGAGCATTACAGCTATTAACACAAACTAAAATCACAGGATTTGCAATAGCAAGCACTGTTTGGTCTTGTATAGACCACTATAATACAAAAAATACAATGCAAATGGCATGGTTGTTTCATAATTTAATTTTTACACATTATCAAATAGTAATTGAAGCATAATTATTGGCATGCTTTGATAAACATAATTTATCCATTTACAACCACTGCCTCAAAATAAGTGACATTATTTTAAAGATTGTTTGAAAATACCACAAGGCTCAAAATGTCTAATCCCCAGTTGTTTAATGATTCATGCATGAAAGGGTTACCGGTAAATATGCACACTAATGTAAATACAGTAACACCATTAGTCATGGCAGAAAAAGAAAAATATGACTTACAACTCATTTCTCTAAACTGTAAATTGAAATGTAAATCATTTCTTACAGATTTGAGTTGTTTCACTCTTTTGAAATTAATTTCCCATTGACCCAGACAAAAGGTAGGTCATTTATTTCAGGAGTCCGTGTGGACTGGCCCATGCCGCTGTACATGTGAAAGAACTGAGGACATAACGCTTCGATGCCTTTTGCTCCTTCTGCCCTCATCGGTTCTCATGAAGCTGTTACTCCTGTTAGAATGATTTAGCAGTTTGCTCATATCGTCAGCACTCATTTTCACATCAGATGTGTCCAAAAAGAAGGGCTTCCCACTACGGACTTACCACCACAGTTGTGCCAGGAAATAAAGTCACCCCCTCTTTTCCCCATCTTATAGTAAAGGGTAAAATGAACCCCTAACAACCCTATCTCCCCATGTACTTGCAACAGGGTACTTGTTTTGCAAATGTCCCTCTGCAGGAGGTGGTGGGAGAAGGCTGTGAGTTGTAACCAGTCATAAAGCATTGTGAATGGGTGAGCAGCTTGTACCAGACACATACTGAGTTGTTAGCTGTCTGGATCCCAAGACCTTAATCCTTGTGCTGGTAGGAGTTAATAAGGGTTTAGAGGTAGGAGATAGTCTTTTTAGGCAAAGCTTGAATGTCCTCATGGGATTGATGTGACATTCTGGAATGTTTTTGTGCAGCAACATGTGCACTTACATTTGCATGGGGACACATGTACTGTGTATAATTCACCAACCTCTGTTGGGAATGTGAATGTCAGACATATTTGTGTATACTGTGAACGAGAACTATTCTGCTCTAATGGTTCTGCAAGTGACACGAGTCATATTACAAGTATAGAAAGTTCAACATGGTGTACAGTAAGTTCAAAAATTTTGATTTCTTAATATCTTTATTTGATGTCTTCTTCCATTGTCTGTGTGGGTTTTTATCTGTCAGTGCAAATAATAATCTTTGGTCCCATGACTTACGAATTTTGTTTGTTGCAAAGGTCAGAACTCAACAGGGGAAGAAAGTTTGTAAATTTTAAATGATTTAGCGTCAAAAAACGTCTGGTTACAGATGTTTTGATTGATTCACTTACATATTCCTATTGATGCTTCTGATGGAAAATGTCACTTATGTTTTTTTTTTGTGTCTCTATAGTATTTTTTAGTGTACTACATGTACAATGTTTGTATGGGTGTATTTTTGTAACCCTGTTTGGTCTTTGTTAACTGTGCCCCTGATTGTCTTGGCAAGGACACTCAACAAAATAGATTCATTTCAATGAGTGTTTTTTTCTGGCTTGATTTAAAGAAATAATACATTAAAAAATAATGCAAAGTTTATTTGCTTACTCTGTTTCCATTACCATTTTCTGTTAGGACACCTCCTCATGTATGATTTTCTGTTGTCATCATGCTTCCATCATACGGGAGTACTTGGGTGAAACTTTCCATGTTCCTGCTGAAGTTGAAACTACCATTCCCTGAAACTCTGATGGGTGTACCCTACCCCAGGAGTCCAGGCACCCATCCCTGAGGACAGGAAGGCATACGCCATACTCTGACGACATAGAGAGCCTCATCAGGAAAAGGCTTGGCCTGTGCCACTGGAAACAATTCTTTCCCGAGTCAAAATTAAGCATATTGTAATATGACTCATTGTTTACTCAGCACCCTAGACCCTCCCTGGCAAAACTCAAACCTTTGCATTGCAGTGAAGGCCTCTTGGCTCTAGACAGTGACGGTACAGCTTAAAATATATCTTAATTATGCAGTTCATTGGTGAAATCATCTTAATGAGACTGTGATGTGTCTTTTGAAAACATTTTTGATTTTGTCAGATTTCTTTCATCAACTGTCATAGATAAAATAGGTGGGTGTGATTTCCATGGCAATGGAAATGTCTACAGTGTTTCCTACAGTAATATCCCTAAAATTGACTCAGGGAAGCATGTGGTGAAAAGTATTCATCCCAGCTAAGAACACTGTGTAACTCCATGAACTGTATGGAAAAAAATATTCTTGCCAAGAACCAAGTATGAGCCCATCCAGTTTCTGTGATAAAAATGTAATACTCAGGAATGTTAAATTCAGCATTAGTGTAGAGAATGTGTGTAGTATAGTGCAATTGTAAATACACCTTTGTGCTCACAGTGCAGAAGAGATGCTTAAACTGCATCAACAAATCTGGCCTCTGCCAGGAAGTGAGAGAACAGGGCTTACTTTGGGTTTCCTGTTAGAAATAACATTTACTTATTTTGTACCGGGTGCAGTGGCAGCAGTAAACCTTCCTGTGCTTTTCAATACAGTAAGAACCAAATGCATGTCCTTGATACCTGAAAATATTACTGGTACGGTTCACCTCCCAGTTAGCTTACAAATGTTATAATTCTGTTCCCAGATGCCTAGGCCCCAAGCCTGCTTGCAAAGCTACCCAGATAAATCCCTGTAACTAAACCCTCATCAAACCCTATGTGTGTTCAGGACTTGAGTTTTGTGCTATACTAGCCTTGGGTGATGGGGTCTTGCCCTTCCCTATCGGAGGAGGCAGGTGCGTGTTTGCAAAAACTCACCAACACACATCTGGATCTGGATTCGACGAGCCTCAGCCCCCGTCTCTGGCTTGTCCATGCACTTCCTTCCAGTATCTTGTTTACCCCTTGCGCTAGAGGATGCTGGGTGATGTAGTTCAGAGTTTTTAAGAGGTGAATATATGTACAAACAGTGTAAGCATGCTACTTAAAAGTTCAATGCTTCATTCCCGCTGAATAATGGCTCAGTTCTTTCAGCTCTGCTTCCACTCTGTTGAGCTGCTCGTGGGTCAAAACTTTCTACGAGTGTCTCTGAGTCCTCAATTCTGAATCTGTGTCTCAATTCTGTGGTCTGAGGCTGTGTTCTCCAGCTGTATTCTCAATCCATTCTCTCATGTGTCTCCATTCCCTTGTTTACACAGCTGTTTAAATTACCGTATTTTCCGGATTACACGTCACGGTTTTTTGCATAGTCTGGCTAGAAGGGCGATAAATGTACCGGAGCGACAAGTATATTACATATTTCGAGTACTGGGTGTTTGTCACACTGACAGCTGCTGGAGGTCACTGTAGGCTTGTGTACCTGCATGTGCCACATCTGTATTACTGACAATTTAAAATGTAGACATTACTGGTAACAACCATATCTGCCATTAGTTTAACACTGGACGTGTCAGTTACGTCACTTACCCGGTGAGTCGGGGAGGCGAGCCACAAGCTCTCGCTCCTGGCATCAAGCGCACAGCTGCCCAGCCACCCAGCTGGGTGGCCGGCGTGACGCGCGTTCCCTGAACAAATGCAAAGCGACTTATACACCCTTTTTTCTTCTTCATTATGCATTTTTTAGTTCGTGCAACTAACATTCTGGAGCGACATATCACCCAGAAAATACGGTACCTCCGTTCCACACAGCTGCACCGTATTATGCCAATGAGAGGGAGTTTTACAAACCACGCCCACATCCTCCAACATGTGTGTCATATGTATTTTCCCTGAGCTGAAAACCTACACCTATGGAAACTTTGCATCATAACAATTACATACTGAACCTGTTTACTTGCCCTATACACTTATCCTGTCCCAAAATGGCAGCCATTCCTGCAATCATCAAATATAGCTTCCTGAACTTTTTTTTTTTTTAAGTATCCTTTGTTGTTGAACATAATTACCATTCAAAGTCTTACTTCACTGAAGTGAGCTATAAATCAAAGCAGACATGGCTGGGAAAAAACAAGCTTTGCCTCCTTCAGTAAAGATGTAGTATCATCATTTATTACAGTCATTAGTCTTGATCTGCTGACTGCTGCACCGCATGGCCATCTATTTTTTGCTTGTGAGATTCTGCAATTCCTTTCCTGCTGCCAAAGAGGAGTAACACAAAACTATAGTATATCAGTGATGACCTAAGCGTGTCAGATGAAGGATAGCCGTAGTAACAGAAACAAAGTCACATTCATTCTCCAAGGCTCACTCAGTCCTTACAAGAAAATCTTTCAGTTCTTACGTGTGTGTTTATATTGTTGAACCCACTGTCAGACCCATCACTTTAATGTTTCACCTGGTTGCAGAGGATGACTTTCTTTTCACTTCCAGTTCCTGTTTACAAAAAGCCATGATCCCTTTACTTTAGATAACATGTCATTAATATACACTAATTTCTTGGTGGCTTACATACCTTAATCTTTAACTGAATCCCAACCTACAATAATTTTTAATTTTAAAACGGAATGATTTAATTTTGCATTTGGTGTTACTATAAAAATATTTACATTTCCATAAGCTGTGTGGTACATATACACATATGCACATACATGCACACAGTACATAGGTATGACATGCACACACATTCTCTTGATGTTACACACAGACTTTGGTACTGGACGGATGCAGAACAGGATCCAAAGTCCAGTTTATAGCGAGTGTCCTCAACTGGACATGAATACAGTAGAATCTTTGATGTTGCATTTTAATTATGTTGGAATTAAGCCATAAATTCATATGTTTTAAGCTTTCCAAAATTGTGGAATATTTTTTGTTTGTTTATTTATTTGTTTGTTCCTTCTCTTACAGTTTAGTCTTACTTTATGGGATTAGGAAGCAATTCTGCAGTACTTAAACCGTTTGGCAGCTCAGTATCTCCTAAATGTATTAATTTAAGTACACTTTTGAAGGATGTCCATTAAAGCCTGTATAACCCACAGCTTCCAACTTTGAATTAACCTCATGCAGACCTACTTCATAACGCTATATACTCTGGTTTCTCCCACACCACATTTTAATCTGATGAATAATAACATCACAATATTCAACATAATTTACAACTTTTGCTGCACTCATTTGCATTTGTTGTAATCTTTCCTCTGACTCTCTGCAAGATAATGAATATTTATCTACACAAACAAACAGTGAATTTGTTCTTTAAAGTTTCTTACAAGTAATATTATCTAGGACAAAATTAAAGATTAACTATTTTTGCCAGTAGAAAAGTGGCACAAGTACACCACAGGCTCATTAAACGCTAACTTTGGCAATCCTGTCATGAACAGACATTTCTTATTTCATTAAAGTTTTGCAGAAAAAGTTGCGTGACATTGGGCCGAATATGAAACTTTCGCTTGTTCCAAAGACATTCTGTTTCTTTTTTGCTTCCCTCTGTGTCTGAAGTGGCTGTGTGGGTGTTTTTTGCAGGCCTGTGGCTGGTTCCCTGCCAATGACCGTACTTTGAACCAGCAGCAGCTGGGGCGTGAGCACAGCCAAAGATAGATGGCTACTAGCTGCAGCAGAAAAGGAGAGACTAGCTTTTCTCGCTTTCTCTTTCTCTTTCCTTCTTATCAGCATGTCTGCCTGTCTTTCTTTCTTTCATGTCAACCATTTTCATTCCCTCCCCACATTTTTCTTTTCCTCTTTCCGCATCACTAAACTGGGTCTACCGCATCTTTATTAAAAGTACAAAAACTGTCCAGGTCTTGGTGATTCCATTGTTGACAGTATTACAGTATGTACTGTATTATGTTTCAAAATTTGATATGAATGCTTTTGTAAAGTATTCTCCAGCTTCCCAGACACAGAGATCATAAGCACACTTTTACTTTTCCAAGGAGATGTTCTTTTCAGCTGACAGGGTAGAGTCTGTAATATTACACTGGCAATATTTAGATATGGTTTCACCCGGCTCTTTTTTCCCTTCTGTCTGCGTGCATTTTTTGTAAGTCTTTTTCCTATTCACTGTTGTGCTCCAACTCAGACAGTAAGGATGACAGCACTCATACAAATTCTTTTAATACAAATAAAGTAATGCAAGCAATGCAACCACAGTCTAGTGAGTTCTACATTGAGGCTAGTTTGTCACATTTCTGTTTTTATTTTGTCATATGGTTGGTGATGTTGTTTTCTTTCTTCTAACAGTAGCTTTCTCTAAATAAAATTGTCACTAATGGACTACAGATTTCCTTTTTTCCCACCCACTCCCTTGCATTTTTCTCACTGCCCATTTTGTTGTTTGCATTTGCTGAGTCAGACAGGGAGGAGGAGGAGCTATGTGCACCTTTATTTGACATGATTAAGGAAAACATTAATTTAATGTTTGTTTATGTGAGATGCTGCAGGCTGTAAAAAATGTCCCTCCTCCAGATTAAAGCCTTTTTGATCCAAAGCTACTTGAATATTCACCGTAGGTTACCTGTCTGTCATTAGTCTTTGAAACACATACCTAAATATAACAACAGGAAGCCACAAAACACCCCTCTTGCCTGGGCATTTCTTATTTTAGTTTTATGAATATAGCATCTTATGTACAGTGCATGTATATTAGTGGCACCAAAAATCATTTTCATGGTAAATTGCATTTTCTGCTCATATAGATGCCAGTCAGTGTCACATGGAATTAAATATGACATATAATTCATTGCTACAGTAAACCATGCTGCCTTCTAAGTGTGTCACTAAGATTATACTTTAGGCAAACTACATTTATACATATCTCCGGGTCGGGGACGAGGTCCTGCCCCAAGTGGAGGAGTTTAAGTATCTAGGGGTCTTGTTCACGAGTGAGGGAAGGATGGAACGGGAGAT
>JAQQAE010020761.1:0-10613 GCA_029823295.1 Pseudamia nigra | reverse complement strand
GGGCAATAAACAGTAAAATTTCAGAGGGTAATTTTTTGGGGGCGGGACATAAAAAAATGCCAATCAAAGACACATATAATTGTTCTCAGTAGAGTAAATAAGAGAGTTCCCCTTATTTACCGTATTTTCCAGGTTATACTGTATGTCGCTCCGGATTGTTAGTCACACGAGCCAAAAAAATAATAAAAAAGAAAAAAACGTGTATTAGTTGCTCTGGAGAACAGGTCGCATTTGTTCAGGGAACGCTCGTCAAGCGCGCAACCACGGCCGCACTGGACAGAAGGGAGAGCTCGCAGCTCGCCACCCTGCCTCACTGGGTAAGTGATGGTGCCAACACATTCAGTGTTAAGCTGATGGCAGGTATGGTTGTTACCAGTAATGTCTACTTTTTAAATTGTCAGTAATTCAGATGCGGCAGATGCAGGTACACAAGCCTAGAGCAACGTATTGCAGCTGTCAGTGTGACAAACACCCAATACTCAAATTTATTAATATACAAGTCGTTCCGGTGTATTTGTCGCTCCCCTAGCCAGACTATGCAAAAAACCGTGATGTGTAATCCGGAAAATACGGTAACCCCTGTATTGTTTTCGCTTGTGGGTGTTACACGCTGGATATGTTACCCCTCACAGGTGTAGTACTCAAATATGTTTACTCCTTTACATGGAATTGTTTTGCAGAGTGCTTTACTTTTGCTCCAAGTGAAGAAAACAAGAAAAATCATCAACAAACCAGAATAAAAATGAACCAAAAAGAAGGAAAACTATCCAAAAAATTAATATCAAGGAACAAAATCATCCGCAAAATAAACAAAATACTTAAAAATGAAGACAATGAACAAGAGTGAAGAAAAAGGGATGAAAATTATCTTCATACTGAACAAAATAACCAAGAAAATGAGCAAAATAATTCAGAAAATACTCATTATCATCAACATAACTGCACAAAAAGAAGCAAAACTATCCACAAAATTAAAAAATAACCAAGAAAATGAACAAATCTGAAGGAAAATCATCCTGCAAAACCAAAAAATAAGCAAAAAGGAAAAAAAATCAAGTGAATAAGCAAAAATGAACAGAATAAAATAAAATACAATAAAACACAAAAATTACCCAAAAAAGATGGAATTAATCTCTTCTGTGCTATAAAGTTAGTCACTACCTCAAGTACTTTTACTTATGAGTACTTCTACTTACTTTTTCTTGATGACTGATTCTGTGTACTCCCATTATTTCACATTTCTGTTTGTACTGTACCTCAACCTCATTCCACATATTTCTCAACAAACTGTCTCAACAATATTGGGATTTTTCTACTGTACTTGGCGTTTTGGCGTTACTAAAAAATGACCAAATGTCTGTAACCTTTCTTTCTTTGCCATTGACCTGGCTGCCAGACAATTTAAGGACATGGGACTAAACATCACAAAAAACACTTAAGGTCATTATGGAGGGGGGGGTCTGGACTCCCCCTGGGATTTATGCCCATGGTTGTAGATAAGAAAGATCAAATCAGTTTGATGTCTTCAGTCCGCCATCAGCTGTGGTGTTGAACAGTCTGATGGCGGTGTAAAATGAGCAGTACAATGAACAAAGTGATCAGAATCAGAATGCATTTATTGTCTTTGTCAAATGTTTCCATCAACAACGAAATTACATTTTCCCCCACTGAGGGGAGAGAAAGTCAAATGAAAACAAAATAACAAATGCAGTGGAATAAAATGCAACAAAACGAAGAGCGAAATGAGGAAAAATGGACCCACGTAAAAAAATTAAGAAATAAGATATAATTGAGAAATCAAAATCAACAAAGTTGAACAGAATAAATTGCATGTCTTGCAATAAACATTCGTTTTTTTTCTGAATGTTTCAGAGTAAACAATGTTTAACCATGTGTATTTTTCCATTGTTTTGCTCCAAGATCTTTTAAGCCCTAGCCTCTTTCTGTAAGATTTTGATATTTGCTAATTAATTTGCTTGTTGGAGTTGTGTTTGGTGTGTGGAAATATCAATTATATGTGCTTACAGAGGAGTTTCTCCTGTTTGATTTGATGCACATATTTGACTATATTTTTAGGTGACCAGTGCAGTGTTTTATGCTTTTTGTTGCAGAGCAATGGGGGACTCTGGGGGGTTCCCCAATTCTCCATAGTCCCCTGTCTGGGTTGATGTAGATGTTATTACTTAAATGCTAAACAGCCTGTTTCAACACAATATACTGTATTAGACTGTAAAAAAAAATTGTATTACTGAGTGACTTTTGGAGAAGATTATTTCCATAGACTTTTATTTTTAAAGAGGTACTTATTCTAATGAATACTTGTACTTGACATTGTAATTATGAAGCAACAATACATCCGCTTGAGTATCATATCTGGTTACTGGGTTCTGGTTACGTTGTTAAATCCAACCCCCATCGTATTTGGGGCCAGAGTGGTGCCATCACCGCTTCGCTTGAAAACTTGGGAGAGACCATCCACATAGAGACGAGTTTAGGAGTATCTACAAAAGGTCTTTATCATGGCCATTTCATCAAAACAGAACTGGAGTTTTGGGAGCCTGCATACGCAAATTCTTGAAACCGGGTCCCAGAGTGGACAAATTTCAAAATGCCACCCTCACATTTCTGTGTTTACAATGCACATGTGCAACTTGTGGATTGCAAACCTGCACCTCCTCAACCCCTCCAGCAACAGTAACAATGACAGATTACAGCGTTGTGTTCATGCTGCAGAGGCTACTAAGATTGTTATGGGTTTTACAGCAAAATCTTCTGCTTCTTTACTATCACCATGTCCAGCAAGTGCACAGTGTGCTACCTGGCCCATACCCAGGTACCAGATTGGTTCCTTTCATTATTTGTTCCATGCATTTGCAACAATGTTACGTCTTACTAGTCATATTTCAAAATAAAATACAGTAGGTTACTCAAATTACTTTGTATTAAATAGAGTTAGGATTAGAGTTAGGGCTTCTTAACCTTATCTCTGACCCTGTTACAGAAACAGATGTAAATTACTTGCAAATAAAGGACAGGAAATAGCAATACTTATGGAAAACTTTTTTAAAATAAAAAAGAAATTGACTGCTTTCATCTCTATGTGGACAGGGCCTAATCCTTTTCTTGTTCCTCCCCTCAACTGGATGTTGCTGCATACTACACAAATCCACTATATCGGACTACATCAGGGCAACACGTGGGGCGACACAGTAGTGTAGTGGGTAACACTTGTGCCTCACACCTGTGCACCTGTGCCTGGGTTCAATCCCAGTGCTGGCCGGCAGGGTCCCTCTGTGCCTGCTCTACGGCTTCCCCCCACAACCAAAAATATGCACTAGGGGTTAGGTGAATAGGTCACTCGAAATTGTCCTTGTGCATGAATGTGAGTGTGAATCGTTGTCTGTCTCCATATGTCTATATGTAAAACTGGCGACTCATCCAGGGTGTACCCTGTCCTCGTCCCAAGAAAGTTGGGATAGGCTCCAGCATCCCCCCAACCCCAACAAGGATCAAGGGGTAGAAGATGGATTTATGGACATATTGTAACTGGTAATGCTGAAGCTCATTGTAATTACTGTGTATATTTTTGGATTGCTTATCTACTGTATATTTATACATCACTTTAGTTGATTTCCAATTCATGATGATAGTATAAATCTGAAAAATTATTAATAAGAACCCCAAAAATGTGGTGGAGTAAAAGAATAGTATAACAGAAAATGGATCTACTGAAATAAAGTAATGTCCTCCATAGTTGTATGTTTGTTTTAATTACATTCCACCACTGGCTGAGTAAGTGCCTCTTAAAATTATTGACTGAATTTAAATAAATTTACACATCTTGTTCCTTGAAGCAGTGCGTGATTTTCAGTGACAGTATAAAAAAGAAGAAGCATTATTTTTAAAGGCTTGTTATTGCCTCCTGGAAAACCTGCAAAAAATTTACTTTTATTTTAACTCAAAGGTAATCATGGATGAAATATGTTACATGCTCCAAGCCTTTTTCTTTAGCTGAAAAAATGGATGATATACATGACATGTAGAGGAGCGTATGCGATGTGTCTTGTTTTTTTTTTTTTTTTTTCCATTAGCTAGTTCTTTTTGCTTAGCGGTAATGTGATCATGATGTGGGGCTAAATTAAGATATAATGTAACCTGGGGTCGACGTAATGGCTTGTTGCAGAACAGATTAGAAAAACCCGTCAGTGATTTCTCTCCAGGCAGATTGAAGTTTGCCTCCTGTGTTTAATTCAAAACAGTTTGAAGCTAGTGCAGTTTAATCTTGGAAGAACAGCAAATAATCCTGAAACTTACCAGATAACTTTCATCATATTGCATCTGTATCAGTACACTGAGTTAATTTACACAATTACTTTCATTTCATCAGCATTTCTCCTTTTATGCCCCATATCACTGTGTCTGGTATTATCTCATATAATAAAATAAAATAAAATAAACATAAAGGCAGTCTCTGAAGCACACACCTTTACTACACCCTTTTGGCAGCTGATAATAAAATCAAATTATTCTCCCATGTTTGGCAGCCCACTCGAGACCATGTATCTGCACGAGTGGCTCGGAATAGAGGAGCTGGGGCCCACTAAGGATCTTTCATTATTCTAATTGCCATGTCTGTCCATCACATGGAGACTCCCAATAGAACATTATGGTTTCTTGTACGACTACTCGACACAGTACACTGGGAAATACACACATTTCAATTTGAAGCACAAGTCACACTGTGGTGGGATTCACATGACTCACATACAGTATAACATTAAGTGTTGGTGTAAAACGTCTTACCGCTCTCAGTGTAACCTGATACTCTTAAGGGCCATCCAAACAAAGGACATAAGCTGCAGTGACAACAATGTGAGGATTCACCCTGATGATTGATACTGCTTTGGAAACAATGTGTCAAGCATGCAATGTGTGCTCCAGAACTATACATACATACAGTATGTAACACTTCCCACTGCTAATGGAGCTGGTCCTGACTGCATCCCAGATGTCCCTTTTCCTCTGTCGTCATCATTATTCTACTTAATGTTATTTTATTTTTTAATAGTTTTGATTCATGCATCTTATTAAGTTTTACTGGTGGGCTACTGGTCTTAATTATATTGTTTTGTTTTACTTCATTAATGCTATTTAATTCCTTTGCATGATTTATGTGTTTATCTTACTTGTATTTACTCTCCTTGTAGTTTTTGTGGCTGCAACTTGAAGAGTTTGTGCCTGTAATGAAAAGTATAGAAATGCTATGCACTGCTCATCCAGTGAAAAAAGTGACCGTGTAGATTTAACCTAGGAAAAAGTTCTGCTCCTCCTTCCACTAAATAATTGCTGCATTGATTAATATGTTTCAGTTTCAACACCTTATTTAACTCTAACTGACATAGCTTCTTGTGTCTTCTTTCTTTTTCTAGAGTGGATTCTTTTTTCTGTCTGGATGGCACAGGCTTGTCCTAAGATGACCACACCAGGATTCATGAGACTCAAACAGTGAAAGAGTCTTTCAGAGAGCATGCAACATGTAGCACGTAGCCAGAAAAGCCATCAAGCAGATGCTGAATAGCAAGGCCCCAGCCTCACACACCATTCTACCTGAAATCTACAATGTTGGAGGTGAGGCCATGTATCAGAGACTGACCGAGTTCTTCCAGGAAGAAGGAAGAACTACCTCAACAGCTCAACACTATGATTATCCACATATAAAAGCGTAAGGGAATCACCAGTCCTGTGACAATCACAGAGATATCTCACCTTTGTCTGAAGCTGTCAAGATCTTGGCTCATGTAATGCTTAACCTCCAGCTTGAACTTGAGCAAGGTCTCCTCCCAGAGAGTCAGTGTGGCTTCCATGCTGGCCAAGGAACAGTGGATATGATTTTTGCCACCTGCCAGCTCCAAAAAAAAATCACAGGAGCAACAGACCAGCTTCTTCATCACCTTTGTTCACGTGACTATGGCCTTTGACACGGTCAGCAGAGATGGCCTCTGGAAGATAATGGAGAAATTTGGGTGCCCCTGGAAGTTCACATCACATTCCAGTACTGAATGGTGTGAAACAAGGCTGTGTGCTCTTCAGTATGATGCCATGCTGATGGATGCTTTCCATGACTGCAATGATGGCATTCAGGTCAAGTAGATAACTGATGGCAGGCTCTTCAATCTTCAGTGATTGCAGGTCATCACAAAGGTTGAAAACTCAATTATTAGAGACCTCCTCTTTGCTGATGACTACATCTTGTATGCCACCACTGACTGCAACATGCAGTGAGAGACCCATTCTCATCAGCATGTGATGACTTTGGGCTTACAACCAGCACCACGAAGACTGAGGTGATGCATCAGCCCCTGCCAGGAAAGCCGTACACCGAGGCTCACATCACAGTGAAGGGACAGGACCTCAAGGCAGTCAACAGTTTCACCTGCCTTGGGAGCACCCTTACAACTCTCTCAATATTGATGCTGAAGTCAGTAAAAGGACTACAAAAGCTAGCAGAGCCTTTTGGAGACTTTGGAAAAACACCTGGGAGTATAGAGGAACCAGCATCACCACCAAACTGAAGGTGTACAGGGCAATGGTCCTTACCACCCTCCTCTATACCTGTGAGACCTTAACTGTGTATAGATGCTCTGCTCTGCAACTATGTATAGCAAGGGAGCTGACACTGTTGAAGCAAAAAGAATTACAAAAGCTGAGAGGAAACGCACAGTGCACAAGAATAGAACAATTGTCACTCCTGCATCTACCACAATGCTCCACAAGTATTTAATGTAGCAGGCACTTCAGAGCCTGGATTGGCCTCATCAGTCATCTCTGGACTCATTGCATCAGCAGAAGTACAACCGCAAATTAAAGCTTTATTCATCTTTGCATCTGAAGAATGAACATTGTTTTCACATACTTTACCAAGTCGACTGTGTCTGTAAATCTAATCAGTTGAGCCATTGTATTGTCATAGCCTAAAAGCATAGATATCTAGAATATTTACGTTATCAATGGCAATTGATGTGGTTAGTAATCAAAAAGTTGGCTTTTATGCAGATAACTGAAAATTGCATAGGTTTTGAAATATGTAATTTTACAGTGCTGGATTTTCCAATGCTGGCTACGGAGTGTTGCTAGCTTGCAAGCTTCCACTGTTGTAAGCTAACAACACTCCGTAGCGGGCTAACACAACAACGCTGGACATGGAGCCTGTGCCGTTGTAAGCTAACAACACTATGGAGCCAGCTAACACCACAGCCGGAGCTAACAACACCAGATTGCTGTTAGCCTGAAACCCAGACCACAGCACTGTTAAGGAGCAGGCAGCTCTGTAGCAAAGACATCGAGCTACTCGTGGTTAGCATTTGGCCTATTACATTCTGTGGGAGCTTTCACATGTTGTGCTGACTGTTTACATCCGGGTGATAGTTCACTTCCAGGTCTATCTCTTGTGTTACCGAAATTTTTTTTCCTGTTAGCCGGTTCAAATTTTTGGCTGATTTTTAAAAAATAGTATTAGTGTCCGCTGGAAAGGTTTATAATTGTTGATGTGTGCATGAAGGAGAATAAAAATGCAAGAAGAGATAAGTAAACAATTTGGGAGCCTCAAAAAGATGAAAATGAAGTAACAGAGATAACAACAAAAGCAAAATAAGAGTCATATGCAGATATAAAAGATAGTAAAAGACACTTTTCATTGTATTGACTGTGTAAACATTAGTAAAATTGAGATAAATAATAAACAATATGAATTGTGTTTTTGGTAAATTTGGATTCCAAGGGGACATAAAATTTCTATTACATCTGCCAAGCAGGTTATGTTTTTGGCACTGTTGGTTTATGTATTTATTAGGGCTGTCTAATGAATAAAATTTTTAATCTGATTAATCACAGGTTCACTGTGGATTAATTTCAATTAATCATGATTAATACCATTCATTGTTTTTCATTTTGTGGGAGCAAAAACACTCATGATAGAAGGTGATAAATACACTTTACATGTGTTTATTTAAATTGAACAGTGGTTGCAGGAGTAGCAAGATATTTAAATCATTTGTGTTACTCACTGAAGTCCAGTGTCTCCTGTGAGGACGACTGTCTTTCTTTATTTTCTTTTCAGTTTCATAGTCTGTGGATTTTCATCATTATGCTGCTTCTTGATGGTGCTTTGTACAAAGCATCGTGAGATGCCATTTGTAAAACCTCCGTAAAGCCCGTGTCCTTGACTATAGTAACCGGTCTGCTGTTTTTTACAATGCACCTGGCAATTATGTCAATCACTTTGTCAGAGATAGACTTACTAAAGGCCTCTAATATGTGATCTGGTCTATCTTTAACTTTTTGCTCCATTATTAAAATATTATGGCAAATAATCCGACCAGTCACTGCCATGCTGGGGTTTGATTACATGTTGCTATAGTAACAGCTCGCTAGTGAAGTTGATCTGAGTCGGACCTTCGTATCTTCTATTTATTCAATATGGACATACTGTATGGTTGCATCCTGTTTTTGGCTCCAAGATGACACTAATATACAGTTTCTGGCAGAGACTGTCCTCAAACAGTTGAGCCATTTCTGTTAATCTTTCATTTTTTTATGATTTGTTCTGTTCTTTTTCTTCCTTTAGTCTTCTGCCACATGAGCTGTACTGCGCTAGAGTGCCCCAACAATCTCTGGTGTCGTTGCACCATTTTCAACTGTGCATTGTGCATGCGTTAATTGCATTTAAATTTTTAATCAAATTAATCCTGCAAATTATTAATCTGGATCAACATGTTAATTTTGACAACCCTAGTATTTATGTGTTTGTTTGTCCACAACATAACTCAAAAAGTTATGAATAGATTTGGATGAAATTTTCTGGATCTTTCAGAAATGACACAAGGATCAATCAGTTAGATTTTGGGATTAAACTGGATGAAGCAAATTAACAATTGTGAGTAATAAAATGGGCAAAACTCAACCAAAAAAATCTAAATAGACCTAAAGAGTCCATAAGAATCGCACAAATAAACAAAAATGACAAAATACACAAAAAAGATCAAAACTAAAATCAATAATTAAATGACTTAACAAATGAACCCTATAAATAATACAACAAAGAAGATGTGCATTTTGACATTTTATCTCTACCAAGGAGGTTATGTTTTTGTCAATGTTAGTATGTTTGTTCATAAGATAACTCATCAAATGTTGAACAGATCTGGATTAAATTTTCAGAATAGGTCAGAAATGACATAAGGACCAATCAGTTAGATTCTGGGAGTGATCTGGATCATTGTCTGGATCTAGAAGATTTTTAAAGGATTCTTCACCACTGTGAGCTAGAGCCAAATTCAACATTTGTCCTTCTAACATCACAAATAGCACCCAGAACATGTCAACAAAAATAGGATAACACCCTAATAGAGTCAGTCAAACCACAAAGTTTGATTCGGATATAGTGATCCGGAATGCTTATAGTGACAGGGGTTGAGGGAAAAATAGTTAACTGGCACTGCATTGTAGTGGAAAGTCTGCTGATTCAGTAATGTGTCCATGGATTATGTAGATGTACCTTCAAAATTTATGAAGCTAGATCCAGAAGAAAACCGCCATTATAGAAATATTATTTTTGGGGAACATCTATTGAACTAATAATGATATGTATGTGATTCCAAATGCTAATGGTGGGTTTTCATGGTCAAAGAATCCAACAATGAGAGTCAAATAAATTTAAGAAGATAACTTTTGGTGCAAAAACATTACGGATGAAATGAGCATAGGTTTAAATGATAATGGCAGGTTTTCACTATGAACAGAAACTGAGCTGCCTTGGTGGAGATATGTGCTCGCTGAGTGCTTTCTTATTTGTATTCATTTACATATTTGTGCTTGTGTGTGCATAGGAGCCAGGGTCTGCAATGAAATAATCCTATTATCTATTGTCAGTTTGCATTTACGACACTCGCAATTATGTTTACTCCACTGCAACATGTGATTTTAAAGAGCTTCCGCACACTCTCACTGACCATCACATCACAAGCTTTCACATTGTTATTGTATTACTGGTTTGTTATTGCATTATTAAGATAGGCATGGCATTACATTGTTTCACCTCTTAACAAATACATGTGGATTTGTGTTTTGTTTTCATCAATTCTTTTTCCACTATCCTCAGGCAACTGCAGAACCCCTGGGGTCCATGTACCACCACTTGGAAACTATTGTTCTAGAAACTGTGAGATGTTTTATTGCGTGAAGTTGTTTTAATAATGGCAGACAAAAACAACTGACACATTTGAATGAAGCAGTGAGCAGACGCTGAGTGATCTCTTGCTGTGTGCACATTGTATATAGTTTTCCACACAACAATAGGACACATCAACAAGTTGTTTATCTTGGTGGTAATTCTAGGGTGTGTTGATTCTTCCAAAGTGAATTAATACACTCTTGCTGGACTTCTTTATCTAACAGACAAGTCATGCTGTTCCTTTCCCTTCTTTTAGTCCAATTGAAACATATCAATTAGTAAGTGAATCCAATGAGAAATTTGACAAAATGAAATGAAAAGAAATGTGTGTGTGTATGCAAATTAGTCTAATTTTTGTTTATTTTCTTGATGATTTTGGTCATTT
>JAQQAE010020760.1:0-10613 GCA_029823295.1 Pseudamia nigra | reverse complement strand
TTTCCAAAAGGGCACTCATGGCAAAAGGGCAGGTGCTTCAGCACCACCAGGGGTCTATCTGTACACGTCCCTGCTATCCATGAATGGAGAGGCCTAGGGTCACCAAACTTACAGCAAAGGTGTAGTTGAAGGACTTGGAAGGAGGCTGAGGGGAATCACTGACATCTGCCAGTATTTTTAATGATGCAGTGCACTGTGATATGATATGATGCAATATGATACAGTGGGATGATGATATGGATATGAATCTTGTATTTGAGCTTTACTGAATGTTTGAATTCACCTTCACTTTTTAAAATATATTCGGTACATACATTAAATTGATCAAGTGCCATTCGTAAAACATACAGTATGAGCAAACAGATTTCATGTGTCATTGCCTGGATGGTTCGTCTCATGGTATGATGTGGCATCAGTATTGATCCAGCTGCTGACTCATTAAGCATATCCTGCTGTTAAAATATTGACTTAGCCCAAAAAAACAGATCTGCCCCAAACTGCCTTTGATGATGCAATCTTTCCTCCCTATGGGAGACTCAACCGTGTCACATGCACAAAGTGACCACTATTCCTTTCTAAAATATACATGTATATATCACATAGGGTGTTTCTGTGTTTCAGATGAGATATGGCTATTGTACTGTTGTGAAGCAGAGTTATATTAGATAATTAAAAAGACAACTAAAGCTAAATCTGGTGTGGAAAAAATCATGTGTTTAACTGAAATAAAAACAACAACAGCTTAAAAAAGACTGATAATAACTAACATGAATATTGCACAGTATGAATAAACAGTTGCTGGGAAAATCCAATTTCATGTCTTCTGTAAATCAACTGAAAAATAATGAAAACAGATAAAACTAGTGAACCCTTACGCACCTGTTCAAGAATCTGAATCCAAATTGTTAAATAATTCAAAAAATATTACTGATAAAATTATTTCTAAATGGTATTTTTTTATTAACCTAAAAGAAAATTAGACAGAATGAGTGTGTACACAGATTGATTTTTATGATAAAGTGTGATCTAAATCACACGTGCACCCATGTGTATCCAAAAGTGTGTCACTGAATTTGAGTGATTGCAGGTCATTCATCATCCTGTGTTTACATTGTTGCCTGTTCAGAGTAGATATAGATCAGTTTACTTAGTGACCTAAATGATATGTGTCTTTTGCAAGTGGGAGGGTCAAATATGGTCAGCCTTCGTTGTATTCTTTTTGTTGTTTAACTCGGTCTGTGTACAGCAGAATGGGGTTCAGGCAAAATAACAAAACAGAAATATAATACCATATGTTGTATTGTCGCATATAAATGATGGGGCTGTACAGTTTGGTTCAACACATCATATTCATATTTAAATAATTTTGCAATAATTGTGATTTGAGTCTACCTGTATCTACATACAGTAAAAAGTGTGTATGCTCCATCCCAAACTTAAGCATAAAAATACACTTTCCTTTCACCTCTGTCGGCTCAGTGACACTGAATCAATCATATCACCAATAGAACTTAAAAATGCAACACCAAGACTAATCGCAATTTGATTAGTTTTGAAGTTTTACATACAATGTATTATAATATATACAGTGGTGCCCCGGATAACAAATTTCACCCGTGCTGGCGTCAGGCTCTGTGTCCGAATCATTCTTTATCCGAAGCGACTTTTCCATAGGAATACATGTAAAACCAGTTAATCTGTTCTGGACCCAGACAAACTCCCATATAAAGTATGTATTACACACTCCTACCTGCACATTTATTCATTATTATTATTTGAAAAGGAAGTTATGTTAATTATCTGAAACTGCATGCATGAAATTAGTTCTAAAAATGATATAGAATGTGTTCTTACCTTGGCTTATGACTTGGTAGTGTGTCCGTGGACACTGCACACGTCCATAACTGTGAACAATTCCACAGATCGGAGCTGCCGGCTCTACGGGCCGTGTTAACGCAACCCGGGAAGCACCGTGTCGACACGGCTGTGTCGATACAGACGGCTAATGGCTGTTAGCCGTGTCGACATGGCCTGGGCAGCGTTAACACGGCCTGTGTCTGACCACGTCAACACAGCTAACAGCCGTTAGCCGCCTGTGTTAGCAGCCTCTGCCTGTGTTAAGAGCCGGCAGCTCCGGTCTCTGGAGACGAGATGCCAACACGCCAGCACGACGCTGCCCGGCCCAACACGCCGACACGGGGCTGCTCGGCCCGAAACGCCGGCACGACGCTGCCTGGCCGGATACGCCGGCACGACGCTGCCCGGCCCGACAGTGCTGCCCGTCCCGACACGCCGCCACGGGGCTGCCTGGCCCGAAACGCTGACACGGGGCTGAGCTGCCCGGCCCAACACGCCGCTGCCCGGCCTGACACACCAGCACGGCCCTGCCCGAGCTATGGCTACGGCTAACAACATGGCTGGTTCAGGATGGAGTTACCTTACCATGGCAGAGGCTAGGACACACAGGACCACGTTGTCGGGTTCTGCATTGAGGAGTTGAGCTGATTCATCGATGCCGATGGTGAGGCAGTCTTGTGTCACAGCCGGCTAGCGCTCTCACTTCCGGGTAAGCGCGCTCTGACTTCCGGGTCATTCTCGTGGAGACCCGGAAGTGACGCATACGTGACCCCGGTGTAGACACGTCTTCTTTCGTTGAGCAAATTTGTTTTTGTTATGCGGTTCAAATTTTTTCTTCAGTATCTGAAATTTTTGCTGTCAGAAGCATTCGTTGTCCGGGGTCCCACTGTAGGTATATTAAACTAGTGCCAAATTATGATTATATTTATAATGACATTTTAAACAGATTTCCAGACAGTTTCTGCTTCTTGGTATGATGGCGTATGTGGACATACAATTTGCAGCAATGTGTGTGTGTGTGTGTGTGTGTGTTAACGAGGAACTAAGCTGAGACTTTTTGGCCTTTCATACATTGTTTCTTCTTAGATGTCAAATTTTAATCTGACTTCAAAGTACAGTGAACACCCCAATTTTTTCAGTTTTTTTAAATTGTATTTCAAGCAGTTCAAGTCCAATGAATGAAATTAAAAAGCAGTGTTGGAACACACTGTGGTACCATACACACGTGAGCACTATTTAAACAGTATTGTACTGCAGTATGTGTTGCTATAAAAATTATATTAAAAAAATTATACAAGCTATGAAGGCAATTAACAATGGAAGAGAGACAGGACTGTCATAATACTTAAAAGTAGGCCTTTCCTATAGAGAAAATTGTTGAAAAAAGTCAAGGTGTCAGTGAGCACAGTTTCCTTCACCATCAAAAGGCACTCAGAAACTGGGGGAAACTCTGACAGGAAGAGGTCTGGCAGACCCAAAGCAACAACAGAAGCAGAAGATGTTTCTGAGAGTCAACAGCTTGCGTGATAGGTGGCTCACATGACAACAGCTTCAAGCGCAGCCTAATAATGGTTGTATTTAGCAAGTCTCAGTTTCAACTGTGAAAAGAAGACTTCAAGCCGCAGAGTTTTTATAAGTGATAGCCTGTCTTGGGTGACACAGTGGTGCAGTGGGTAGCTCTTGTGCCTGACAGCTAGAAGGTCCTGGGTTCAATCCTAGCAACAGGGCCTTTCTGTGTGGAGTTTGCATGTTCTCCCTGTGTCTGTGTGGGTTCTCTCCAAATACTCCAGCTTCCTCCCAAAAACATGTTTGTCCCTAGTTGTGAACACAAATCATTGTCTGTCTGTGTAGTCATGAGGTCTCAGCCTCAAATTGTGAAGCACCTAGCTATTATGATTAGCACTATACAAATAAAAGTAAATACAGTAGTCTATTTTCCAGTGTTAATTGCCTTTTTCTTACCATTTTTATAGAAACACAATGTTTTCTGCAGCACAATTCTGTTCAAATGATGCTCACAAGACTATGGTACCAAAGTGTGTTCCAAAACTGCTTTTATGCCGTCTATCAAACAAACTTGGGATACCTGTAGGAATTGGTAGCGCCAATTTTCAAGGCTTGACCCCCATTGATGCAGAGCAGCTTTACGTTGTTAACCCATGTCTTGTCCCCTGAAAAAGGCCTGTGTAATTCTGAAATGTACATTATTTTTCAATTTTAGGTAACCTTACCTTTTTTTAACCTCTGGCAGTTCAGCACTTACCTTTGTACCATTTCAAGCTTTTCACTGCAGTTGAACTACATGAATAAAAAAAAATGGAAACATTGGGCTGTTCTAATACTTTTGACTACACTGTGTCCAGAATGCATGAACTTTACTGTCATTATACCACAGCACAATGAAATTTCATGAGGTTTTCTTTCAGAAGAAAGAAGGAAATGTTTAAGATAAAAATAACAAATAATACAAATGCTGCACTATCAGATATTTCACCATCAGATATGAGTTAGATGTTAAGAATCTCAAGTGTCCAGTGCAAAACTGCAAAAGATATGGTGCAAGTGTGTCAACAACACAGATACTGGACATTGTCAACAGACACTCGACCGGTCCACAACCAGCAAACACACCACTTTTAAAGTGTCGAAGACCAGGTCATTGTTTTTTGGCACCACACAATCAGATCCACCTCCTGTCTGCAGTCAACCTCATTCTCATTGGTGATCAGGCCAACAACTGTTGTGTCATCAGCAAATTTTATGATGGAGTTACATGGACAGATTGGAGTACAGTCATGTAAAATGTGTGTAGAGCATTGGGCTCAACACACAGCATTGTGGGATACTTGTGTTTAATATGAGTGTGGAGGAAGAATGCCTACTGACTCTGATGCTTTGTGGCCGACGTGTGACAAAGTCCAAAATTCTTGCACACAGAGAGGAGCCGATGCCCAGGGTTTTTAGTTTACTGACCAGCTTGTGTGGAATGCCTGTGTTAAAAGCAAAACTGAAATCCACACATAACATCGTCCAATAGCTGTTTGTCTCCTGTAGATGGGCCAGCGCCAGGTGGAGTGCAGTGGAGGTGACACCCCCTGTTGGTAGGCAAACTGATGCTTGTCCAGGTCAGGGGGGATGATGATGTGTGACAGTACAAGTCGTGGTTGTTGATGTTCTTCAGCACTTTTCTCACCTGATGTTGTTGGAGGATAAACCCGGAGTTATCATCAGCCAATTTAAAGACTGGAGCAGCCCCACCTCCCACAGTGTCAAAGCAGGCAAACAAATTATTTTAAACATCAGACAGTGTGGCCTCACTTTCCAATAGCTGCAGCTTGTTTGTTTTGTAATCCATCAGAGCCTTGATTCCATTCCACATGCTGTGGGAGCTGTTGTTCTTGAACCGGGTCTCGATGCGCTGCTTGTACTCCCGCTGTGCATCCCCTCTGCTGCAGTTTCCCCCGTGCATCCCTATAGGCATTCAGGTGATTTCCTCACTCCATTTCAAAACTATTTGATGACTGTTTTTTTCTACAGATCAGAGGTCTTTGCAGTGGTGTTAGAGACAGGGAGATATGGTCTGAAAGTCTAAGATGTGCAGAAGGATGAGCCTTGAATGCTCCAGGCATGTTGGTTTACACAGTCTAATGTGTTGTCTTCTCTGGCTGGAAACTTCACATATTTGTGCAATCTAGGCATAACGGTATTTAAATCAACCTGGTTAAGGTCTACAATGGTCACTGCATCTGGATGCCTCATCACCTGTTTGTATGTAGCATCACGTGGCATCTGCATTGCTAAATTAGCTTTAGATTGTGGGGGTATGTAAACTGCCATCTATATTATTATTGTGAATTCCTGTAGGAGAACAAACTGTCTGCACTTTATCGTGAGGAGCTCATAGTCTTGGCAGCAGTGTTTGTCCATAGTGTCCGCAGCTGTGCACCATTTGTTGTTTATGTACATGCATAGTCCTCCCTGCTCTGCTCTTTCCGCAGGCTCCCTTGTGATCCGTTCTGTGGAAGGTGTAGCTGGCAAGCTCTACTGCAGAGTCGGAGATGTTCTGGTTCAGGCAGGACTCCAGGGCTGATGATAGTCACACAAAGACACATTCCTCTTGCTCTCACCCATATAGTTTATGAGAGATCTTGAGTTGGCCAGAAGAAGGTTGGGAAGCGCTGGTCTGTGTGGGTTAGCCTGTAGCCTCACCTTCAGGCCTGCACTCTTGCCTCACTTTTGTTTGCGATCCCTCCGCCATCTGCATCATTTTGCTGCTAGGAGGGCAATCCCAGCCCTGTTGGAAACACACAGTAACTCTGGAGGGATTACTGGGGCGAAATCAACACTGGTATCTATACACTGTTTGACACTCCATTCTCCATTTAATAATAGCAGATATCGGTCATACTGTACATAGTTCTGGCTGAGAGAGAGAGCCAAAAGAGAAAGAAAACCAAGATAGAGAGCCAAGTTGTTGTTGTAGTTGCCAGCGCTGCCATGTCTTGTCATCACTGAATTGTGTATTCACATAACCTTGTCCGAATTATGCATCTATGTTCACCTATGTAACTTGTATCAAACATGGTCACCAGCTAAAGAACTGGTTGAAACTTTTGTAACATTTATGACTGAGTGCATTGCTAGGAGACTGAGACGTCGGCAAATATGGGGGAATGTCCTTGAAGATGTAGGGGAGAAGCACCAACTGACCGTCTCCTGAACTGTAACAGAGGCTTTCTTGACCATTGCTAAGGAATGTGATGTAGTCGGCACTATGCTTAAATACTGAAGGTTTTCTTTGTTAGATCAGAGCTCTCACTCATAGAAGTCCTCCACGTGTGTGAGTTTTTCCTGTGCACACCTTTATTAAAGAAGCAGAAGTCTTCAAACCTATTTTTGAGTGTGGAGATTTGTGGTATTTTCAATATGTGCATAAAACATGAGACATGGCAAATGTGAAAACCTCAAAAAATCTCACATTTTTCAATGTACATTGGCACAAAACACTATAACAGATAATATAGTGCTAACAATACTTCTAATGGATTTACTGCCTACCTCCACGAACCAACACTTAATATTCTCATAACTAGTGGATGCACATTAATGTTTTTTAGATGATTACCGTATATAAAATATTCCAGTAAATTTTGTGATGCATGTGAATAGCAACCTAGCTTTGATTCCGAATAGTAGTGTCCAGTATTTGTGTGTAGACATGCCTATGATAGTTTCATCTGAAGACTTGCTGATATGTTTTGATTACATCCTTAACATCTCTGTTGTTGGATGGATGGTTGCCTTAAAAGCATCTGAGAAAGCCTTTTGATCCTGTAAGTCTCTGCATTTAATGAGCAGGACATCAGTATGCAGACAAGGCCCTACAGTTTTGCTGTGCACGCTGTGTGAAGCCTCTAAATCACAGCGGAATATGCAGGAGGGAAAATTCATAACAAAATCTGTCACTTCCTGTTTGTCTATGATACATCACTGGGATCTCATTAATATTCTCCAATTCCACTAGGGGATTTGAGGGCCAGTCTTTTTTTTCATATTGTGTCTAGGCCAGAGGTAACTGCAGTGTGAAGCTATGAAGCAGGAGGAGTTTGCATCTGTCTCTCTATCGACTTGGGAGATTTATCTCCTGGGCAAAGAGGCGGTGCTGAAAACAGTGTGTATCAGCAAAGTAACAACAAGCGTGGCACTGACACCAGGGGGCAGCAATTAACGTTGAATTAATCACATTGATTTAAGCCTTATCTCCCCTGGTTAGAGCTCTGTCTTTCTCTGCTGCGCAGTGACACACACATCTACAGCAACTTGTGCTACATGCACCAGGGTCAATGTTACATTGATGCAGGAGGACAAAATAGGTTAAATACTGTAAAGCAATGATCATCAACTGGTGGCTTGCAGGCTGCTTTTGGCCAGTCAAAGCTTCCATTACAGCCTGCAGACTAGGATCTAATTTGAAAGATTAGAAAATGTGTTTAAATATTTAAGATATGTAGTGTTTTTTACTGCCTTAGTTTTCAAGTTGTCTTCCCATCCTTCCATTTCTTTTGAGCACTTCATGTCAGGATAGGCTCGACACTTCTTAAAATTGGTGAACTTCTTCAAAACATTCTTAGTTGTTACTCACGTACTCTGGCCCCCATTATGAAATAAAATTCACAAAAATACATAATGTAATGGGATAAAATGTTGAATTTGGACACTACATATTATTATTAAGAGTGTTAAGACCAGTTGGATTTAAATAATTTTCTCCCTCTCAGTTGCTTTATGATTGTGGAAATATAGACTTCACCATTGTTTCTGTGCTCTGTCATGTTTGATACACACTGGATGGTGCATTCAATTGTATCCTGTGAAAATCGATGAACATTCAAAACAAGAAACTAAATTGTTTCCTATTTTCCATTGTAATAATTAGACACTGTGATAATAACACTATCATATTAATTTTTCCTTAGGCAATTATTTATGATTCCATGAAATATTTTTATTCAGTTGTTAGGATATTTGTTACATAATATTTTGGAGAACAGGGCCCCAGCAGGATATCTATGATCATATTTATGTTGGATTAGAATATTGTTGGCTGGTAGATTTCTTAGCAGCCCTAAATTTCTGTTGTTGCAGTTTTATTTTGTTTGGAAATGTTTTTTGAACGAATACAGTGGTAGCCCCTGATGTAAAGTGCTGCATAAGATGAGAACTGGAATGATATGTAGTCATGCAAGTTAAAATTTTCTATATGATTTCACAGTATGATATCCCTGTGCTCTTTTTTTGTTTGTGTGTACATTTTGTCGTTCTGTATGCCAACTGTATCATGCTCAGATGTTCCTATATGATTGGAGAATATTTTTAGTACTTGACCACTAAGGGGCACTGCAGCTTAACTTGAGCACCGTGCAGCGTTGAACCTTCTCAACTGAGGACCATCCGCCACAGCATCAGCTACTCATTTCAGTGCCAGCCCCTAAAAGTTACCCGGGATTCCTAAATCTGCTGAGTTGTCTCCTCCTTTCGCTCCTCTCTCTATACCGCAATACGACTTTTTCTCCCCCAACTCCCCAAAGAAACTTTTTTACATTTTTATGGTTTTTTGGCTCCTCCTTCCTTTCCTAGTTCCCCTTTTCTGCACTACACTTTATGTGCGTAGTCTCTTGCTACCTCTCTTTTTTTTCTTAGAGGCATCAGGTCCAAACCAGCTGTAGTCAATCTAATCCCTCTAATTCAGTTAATCTAATTTTCTTGATACGGTCACACTTCTGATCTCCACTGCTGGTTCTCGACAAACTCTCACTACGCTCTGATTTTATGCCCACAGCCCCTGCAGCCTGCACTTTACTACTTTAAATTACTCACACGAATGAAGCTGATTGCATTCTTTGAGTTAACAAACTATGATGAAGAATACCAAGTATCAATAGCAGAGTTTTCAGACACACAATGTAATATAGGACAAATACACTGCTATATCAAGAGTTGCTACTACTGTATGTACATTTGTTTTCTGTTGCAGCTATTTATTATTATCATTTACCAACATTTAATAACTGCAGAAACAAGAACAAGCATACACTATTCCAGAATTTACACTGTCTCTAAAGTAAATAGGCATAAAGGCAGGAAATATTTTACCTCTGACATAATTAAGATAGTACTTAACAACATATGTACAGTACTACTATTAATGTACTGCCCATTCCTGTTTCTTGGTATCCATATGATTTCATACGTATGAAAAGAACTGAAATAATCAAATAAATATACAGTAGACCATCATTGTCATTATGTCCTTAGCTGGAGAACACATTTTGGTCTCTTATTTTTTCTCTGTGCTGTTTGCAAGACTTTTGATAAGGAAATGGACCTATGGGATAGGACAGGACTGTGAGTGTGATTTTTCCTATTCATTGCATTTTATTTAATTTGCATGTATTTACTGTGCAAGACTTTATTGATCATCACTATTTCATATTTGGCTACTCTTTTAAATGTGTCCTAGCATTTGCTGTACATTAAGGTCATATTATGTACAGTAATGTTGCCATTGGACACTACATCCTGCATAATGGAAAGTTCTTCTCTCTCAGTTCATCTCATACATGTGAAGATACAGTATGTAGGTTAAACATTGTGTTTTACCACTTGCTTTTTAATCATACACACTGATAAGCTCAGAATTATTTGCATATTGTCATCTTTTTTGCTCAAATCTTGACACATACCACATATTTTATCATGCTTTTCTGCTGTCACTCTGTACTTCTGCTTTTTTTCACTTTCCCCTCTTCTATCTCCGGCTCTTAGCTGTTGCAAATCTCTGCCATGATTGTCAAAAGAATGAAAGCATTTTATCCGCATGAAAAATCATCTTCTATTACACGTCCTCCTTTAACCTGTTATCATGTAAAAGTACAGAATGGGGAGGAAAAAATCCATTTTGCGTAGGGGGAGCAGGAATGGTGTCAGTCTCAAAGAGAGGATTAGTGCCAGGCCATCCAGACATCCACTGGAGCTGCTGCTGAGGGGAAAGTGGGCTGAACGGGACACACCCTTGTGTCATATCTCACCATCTGGGAGTGTTTGTCCTGGCTGACAGCTGAGGGGAAAATCGCATAATATTCTTATATGTGTCTATCTCTGTTTGTCCTCTGCCACTCCCCCCCTCCCCCCCATATTTTTTCCTAACCTCTCTTTTGAGCCTTCCCCCTACTCCCTCTTCCACTCAGCTGTCCCAG
>JAQQAE010020759.1:0-10613 GCA_029823295.1 Pseudamia nigra | reverse complement strand
TATTGATGTTTAAATGCTCCTGAAAATAGCCTGTGTTGTACACGATTAAGGTGATGCAACGTCCAGTAGTGTATGTGCTTCTGGATATGATTCTCCCAGACATCGACTGACAATGGCCGTAGCCAATCAGGACACAGAACACAATGCAGGTTCATACACTGTATAAAAAAATACATGAAAATTGCACTAAAAAAATCTGCGAAACAGCGAGACCATGGACGGTGAACCACGATGTAGCGAGGGACCACTGTACACACACACACACACACACACACGTATACACACTAATACACACATTTATTTCAGTACTACTGTATAAATGTAGTGAGAGGAGAGGGTCCGTGCAGATGAACCCACCGGGACAGTCTGTCCCAGGACACACTGACCCGGGGACACACTGACCCGGGGACACACTGACCCGGGACACACCGACCCGGTGGACAGAGTAGAGATGACGGTGGCGTCGCTGGTCGTAGAATAAACCGTGTGTGTTTCCTTCAGTGCGATGTGGTCGACTGCTGAGATCCGCCGCCGCTCAGACCAGCAGCCTGGGAGAACAGGTCCGACCGTACGTGGAGGACGGGCGACCAGGTCCACACACACACACACACACATACATGAACCCTCGTCTGGTGTTCGGGTCAAATTGACCCTTTGTCATATATTTGTGAAGACAAAATGTGTCGTGTGGAAAACAAAAAGGAACAAAATCATCAGCAACACAAACAAAATACTTAAAACTGAAAACAGTGACCAACATTGAAGAAAAAAAAGGTCGAAAATGATCTTCATACTGAATAAAAATAACCAAGAAAATGAGCAAAATGATTCAAAAAATGAAACAAAATAATCATCAATATCAACAAAACTGCACAGAAAGAAGCAAAACTATCAATGAAATAAACAAAAAAGTTGAACAAAAATAACCAAGAAAATGAACAAATGTGAAGAAAAATGAACAAATGTGAAGGAAAAATGAACAAATTGAAGGAAAAATAAACAGTTGTCCTGCAAAACCAACAAAATAAGCAACAAAATAAACCAAAAAAATAAGCAAAAAGAAATCAAGTAAACGAGAAACAAATGAACAACATGATAAAGAAACAGAGCAAAAAAGGTTCAAAAAAAGGGTCAATTTGACCCAAAAACCAAATGAGGGTTAAACAAGTAAAATACAAATATACATTATCATTAATCATGTTTGTATGGTGACATTAACATAACGTTACGTGTTTCTAACGTGACGACGGTGACACTTTATTTATATACTCAACTCTGATTGGTTCTGTGCTCATCTAGTCCCGCCTCCTCCATTGGTTGACTTGCTCTTTTGTCGTTTCCTCGTGTCTTTTTCGATTGGATTTCCTCACCGTCTATTCTCGTCTTTTTTTCACTGATGAAAACGTCAGTCGATTTAGTCAGTTTAGATTTTGTCTCGATTATTGACTTCATTTTTAGTTTTTGTTTTATTTTCGCTTGCCAAAAAATCTAATCTAAATTTTTCGGAACACAGGCCCACAGCGCCACCTGCTGTGACGGCACAGTTTATTATGCATAGTGTGTCTGCTGGATTTTTCCACATTTGCTTTGTATTTAGTGAAAACAGCTGCAGTTGGTGCACGCGTTTGTGGACATTAAAGGTGCAGTCTTTGATTTTTGTAAATGCTTATACCTGCCAGTCAACGTCGGTGCACGAGCTCACGTGCTCCCTCGCCGAGTCGAAAACCGTCATCAGCGTCGTACGTGACCACATGATGACCGATGAGCGCTTCAGATTCCATAAACACATGCTACAGGTAAGGACAGACGTACTAGACTGACAACTGTGAGGTTGTACGCCGCATTGACTGGGAGGTGCAACAAGAGCAGTCAGCTACGAGCTGGTTTCCCGACGTCGCAGGCAGCACCTTTAACGTCCACATCATCGGCCGGTTGCGGACATGGCCGCCGTTGCCGTCGACCAGTTGCTAACATGGTCTTTCGGGTTCAGTTCCAGACGCCGTGGCGCTGCAGGTCCTGGCGGAGCGTCTGAGTAAAGTCGACTGCACCTGCAGAGGGTGGATCCTTCACGGGTTCCCCGCCGACCTGCAACAGGCCCGGAGTCTGCAGGAAAGTCAGTACCAGCCCAACAGGTACCGCCCGCTGCCACAGGGAATCATGGGAAAACACATCCTCCCTTTACTGATTTACATGCATGAGCAGTCGATCTCGTTGCTCTGAAATCACAGGATAATTTACCTCAAAGTAAATGAAGTAAAAACCGTTTTGAACCTTTAAGGGGAAAAGTACATGTGTTTGTGTTGAAATGTACTGAATAAAAGGAAAGAATTGTTAGGAAAATACCCGAGTCCAGCACGGACAGTTTAGAAGTCTACGAGGTGCACCTGAACGCACCACCAAGTCCCCGTGTGTTGTCTGCTTTCAGAGTTTTCTTCCTGGAGCTCACCGACGAAGTCTGTTTGGACAGACTCACTCTCAGAGCCACCGACCCCGTCACCGGACACAGGTCAGTCTGTCGCCATGGCAACGGGCACCCGGTCTGCCGCAGCCGCCGATGTCATCTCTGATGTCACTCCCCCCCGCAGGTACCACGCCGTGACCTGTCCGGCTCCGTGCATCGCGGTCGAGGAGCGACTGCAGACCAGACCAGACGACAGGACCGAGGTGGTGACGCTCAGACTGCAGCAGTACCGGAAAGAGTACCCGGGACTGCAGGTACAAGTACCCATGATGCAACGCTCTCTGTAGTCATTCTAGTTCAAATCGCTGACCCCTCAGTCCTGGGGGCCAATAATTTTGACCTCGCTGTCCATGTGTTTGTGTGTCCAGGCTGTTTATCCAGATGCCACCCACATCGACGCCGACCAGGATCCGCACTCTGTCTTCGAGGCTGCGGAGAGTAGACTATCCACCAACTGATGACGCCCCAATTTACCCAACACCCTGAACTCAGCACGGACTCAGCTGGTCCTCACCCGCCGTAACTCCCGAAGGCCCCTGAACGCAGCACGGACTCGCCTGGTCCTCACCCGCCGTAACTCCCGAACGCCCCTGAACGCAGCACGGACTCGCCTGGTCCTCACCCGCCGTAACTCCCGAAGGCCCCTGAACGCAGCACGGACTCACCTGGTCCTCACCCGCCGTAACTCCCGAAGGCCCCTGAACGCAGCACGAACCCACCCGGTCTAACTCCTGAACAGATGGTGAAATAAAGTTTGAGTACAGACATTTATCCTGTCGTCACTTTGTTCGTTGAAACCTGTGAAAGCATCGCTCATGCTTATTAGGGCGCGGTGCGTTCATGTCACCTCGGGGGAAACAGTGTTGTTAAACTGATCACACAAAACACAAACAGGGAAAAATAAGAACTTTTGTATCTCGTCGAAACCCAAACTCAAAGTCAAATAACGTCCTGTTTTCTCTTTCATTTAGACTCAAATATTGATAAGAAATAAAGGTTTAATGTTGAAACGCCTGCATTTCTTCTAGGTCTGCTCACGGCGCAGGTTTGATGCCTTGCTCAGCGGCAGCGTGTCCATCGCCCCTGTCAGCGTCCCGTTTCCTGCCGCCCGTCTCCTCGCCCCGCGCTTATAAATAAACCCGTCAGTCACCGGCCTCCACCGGGACTCATCCCGAATTAATTATAGTCGTTTTTGCCAAACGTGTCACTTTGAAGCGCGCGTGTGATTGAGCGACTTCTGAGAGCACGTGTCCGTCACGCGGCGCCGGAGGACGGCGGCTTTGAAGCGAACGCGACGGTTTGAAGTCGACGGCGAGACGGAAACGCTTTTAGATCAGAGGCGAACATCATTACGGACCTTAAAAATACTCACTGAGGCAAAAGCAGCTGTCTGTCACTGTCAGCGGAGATTCATCAGAGATTCTACTCAGACTGGAGCACAGCTGACGCCAGTAACAACTTTCAAAAAAGATGGGTCAACAGCCAGCATCTGTGACGGTGTGGGGGTGCATTAGCACACGTGATGGGGGGGGGCTGCACATCGATGATCATAAAAGCATAAAATACCAGACCTGGAACCGTGCATCTTTATGAATGATCCAAAAAAATGAAGACAAGAACCAAGAAGATGAAAAAAGATGAGCAACAAGGTGATGAAATACAAACAAAATAATCAAGAAACTAAAAACAAAGCTCACAGATTTAAAAGACGTGGACAAAAACTAAACAAAATAATCATGAACGTGAACTAAATAAGCTGCAAAAATAATGAACAAAAGAGGCTGCAAAAAATGATAATGTAATGAGGAACATGGAAGAGAATGAAGAAAATACAGAAGTGAACCAAAAACTCAAGGATATATATGTACAAAATAAAGTATAAATATGAATATTACCAAGAAAATATGAAAAATAATCAAGAAAATGAAAAAAAAAACACCCACAGAATCAACAGAAATTAACGAAAACTAAAGAAAAATCGTGAATGTGGACAAAATAAGCAACAAATGTAATAAGGATCAATGAAGAAATGAACATGAACAAAAATACCCATGGAAGAGAATAAGGAAAATGAACAAAAACTCAAGGATATGAACAAAAAATGATGTGAATATGAATCAAATAATCAAGAAAATGAATCAAATAATCCCTAACATCAACAAACGAATTTAAAATAAACCAAAAAAAGAACATCATTTTGTATGTACAGTACTGTATATATAAAAAACATCATGACGTCAATGAAACCCAAAGCGCCGGAGGGAAAGGAAGCTACTGCGCATGTCCAAACGCTCAGCTCTGAGTGGGCGGGGCTCCGTGACGTAAGCGGAAGAGGTCCCCACGCTGCCTGTGTGTGAGATTCACGGTGAGTCTGTGGACTTTTTTTTTTTTTAACTTTTCTTACTTTCTGTGTTTTATTCCAGATCAAACCGGCAACAAACAATCGCCGTGTGTATTCATGGCGGTTAGCATTAGCATTAGCCTCAGACACAAACAGGTGATTGTGTTTTCCGTGGATTTTTCACGCGTCCTTGTGTTTTGTGCAGCTGCTCGTGTCGTTCTGCTTTAAACACACCTTCATAAACTCATTCACGCTTTGTGTCTTTTTCATGCGTTAAACACCGGCTAATTTCTGCTAACTGTGTTCCAAACCGGACTCCGCTCACTTCACGATTATTTTAAGGTTTTTCTGTCTGAAAATCAGTAGAAACACGTGTAGAAAACAAACATTTACACTCACACATCTTCACACACGTGTAAACTGCACTTCGGCGCAGAGAATCACAGAAAACATGGTAAATACACGTCATATAGAACAAAATGTTCGTTCCTTCGTCAAATCTGTGTAAATGAAGTTTGGAATATGACGAACAGGTCTCTATGTCATATGACAAATCATACACAATAACAGACATGGAGTTGAAGGGGGGAGGGGGTCCAAACTG
This sequence comes from Pseudamia nigra, assembly GCA_029823295.1. NCBI lineage: Eukaryota > Metazoa > Chordata > Actinopteri > Kurtiformes > Apogonidae > Pseudamia > Pseudamia nigra. The sequence goes on along the minus strand of JAQQAE010020759.1, from coordinate 5,207 downwards.
GACCTAGGTGACAGGTCAGACTTAAGAGCGACTCAGAAGACCCTTATGACCATGTCTTCCTGTGGACCCACCACCTGCAGGAAGGGTCTTAAGGGTCCGGTGCCGGTTGGTCTGGGGGGCCTGGATGGTCCAATCCCAGTGTACCAAAACCAGCTCCAACTGGGAGGAGGCCCTGGGGCAAACCCAGGACACGCTGGAGGGACTATGTGTCTCGGTTGTTTCATGTTTTTAACATGATTAATGCAATTAACGCACAATAACTCATATGTTAAGGAAAAAGTGATGAAATCTTCACCTGACAACTTGTTTAGTATTTACTGCTTCAAAGTCAATTTAAATGTAAATGTATAAGTCTTTACACATTTTGAAACAAATGACATTAGTTACTGATGAAAACAATGAACCAAGTGTAAAAAATCAAAACATTTCATCAGAACATTCCAGAGGTTCTGTTAAGTTCTACAAAGCAGCTGGAATTTACTTTAGTTACACAAGTTTAAATTAGAACAAAAACACACATTTTAATGTCTTCTTCTTTTCCTTTGGGTTGGTCCCTTCAGGGGTTGCCACGGCGATTCCTCTGCCTCCATCTCACCCCATCCTCTGCATCTTAATGTAAATAACTAATTTTAGTCGAGTGTCTATATCACCTTATGTTATGAGTGTTTTTACTCCCACAAAATGAAAAATACCAAATGGGGATTAATCATGATTAATCGAAATTAATCCTGTAATTAATTAAGATAAATAACAAATGGGTATTAACCGTGATTAATCAAAATGAATCCACAGTGACCCTGTGATTAATCAGATTAAAAATGTTAGTGGTTTGACAGGCCTAGTTTTTAATTTAAATTAAAGCCACAGGTTCAGACACAGACGTGGCTTCGTCGGGTTCGACTGGGCGCGTGAAGGAGAAACCGTCCGGTTGAGTTTTCTCGTGTTACCTGTGTGTCCAGGTGAGATGACGACGACCTCGACGGGAGACGAGCAGCTGTGTCTGAACATCACTCACACCTCGTCTCCATCGCCTCCTTCGTCCTCTACGAGGAGGCGCGTGGTCTCTGCTCAGCAGCGATGGATCCAGGTCCGAACGACCCACAACCTCCTCACCAGCACCTCACAGATGTTCATCCACATCACATGACCTTCTGTCTCCCACTCATGTGTTTGTTCAGTTCTTAAATGATTATTTTATTTTGTGTTCGTTTCTGTTCATTTTGCTCATTATTTGTTTTTTTTTGTTTTTTTTTTTTTTTTAAATGATCATTGTTTTTTTTTTCTAATTTTGCTCATTATTTTCTTCCATTTCACTGGTTGATTTTGTTCATTTTTATTCATCGCCTTGATTATTTCCTTTGGGGGTTTTTTCCTGCTTTGTTTCAGTTTCAGTTTGATTTTTAAATTTCTTTATTATTTTGTTCATTTGTGTCAATTTCGTAGATTATTTTATTTCTTTAATTGGTAATTTTGTTCATTTTTGTGCATTTTTAAAATTATTTTATTTCTTTGGTCATTTTGTTCATTTTTGGGCATTTTTTGTTCTTTTATTTATTTCATTGTTTATTTTGTTTGATTTAGTTGATTTTTCAGTTGATTTTTTTTTTTTTGTGTTTTTTTTTTCATTTGTATGCGAGTTTGTTGAACGTTTTATTTATTTTTTGGCTGTTTTGTTCAGTTTTTATTATGTTTTTTGATTTTTGTGAATATTTTTTGGGGAGTGGGGGGCGCTGGTGGTTTTGTTGATTATTTTATATTTATATATTTTTTGTTTTTCTAGTATAAACATACCTCCTTCATTTGCAAAGATTAAAATCCATTAAACGTCCGTTTGTCCTTCCATGTCTCCGCCTCCAGAAGAAGCAGCGAGCACAGAAGAGGAAGCTTTTCTCACCGGAGGTCAAAGGTCACGCCTTCAAACAGAAGCGGAAGGAACCTGAAGCTTCTCCTCCAGAGGTCAAAGGTCACGTCGGTCACATTCAAACCCGGGTCAGTCCAACAAACAGCTCGATTCAAACGACTTACTCAACAGAGCCGAGTGACCATATTTAGACAAAAGGGGCGGAGCAGATGCACAGTGGGTCAGAGGTCATATTGGTGTAAGGTTTTTTTAGCGGTGTGACCTCTGACCTCTACAGTCAAGTGTCCATCAGGAAAATGTTTTATTCAACGCATAGAAGATGTGACTTTGTGGGGGCATGGCTTCAAACAGACCTGTCAATCAAAGCCCCACATGGCAGATATTATATCTGATTCACGGAGGAAAAATCACATCACTGATGAGAGTCCAAATAAAACCACAATGACATGAATGGAAGTCTACGGGAGCCAATCAGAGGGCGCCCCCACTGGCAGACGGTGGTACTGCAGCTTTAACTGTTTCTGCTCAGCCTCGATCCAACGGTTTATTGGTGATGTCACTGTCCCTTTACATGTAAATATTTTCATTCACTAACACTGTCTGTAATTGGGTCCTCCAGGCTCCACCCCCTCAGGAGACTCCACCCCTTCAGGAGACAGACTCAACACCAGAGAAGAAGAAGAAGGAGGTGTTGAGGAGGAAGGAGGACCACGCAGTGAAGGAGCCAGGACGGAGCTCCTTCAAGACGTCGTCTCTGTTTAAACATAACCCAGAGATCCCACAAGTCCACAGGTAGCAGCTCGGCTCTGATTGGCTGAGAATCATCCTCATGGTTCTTATCCAGCAATATCAGCTTGTATGTAGCGTGTCCGTCTCACATCAGGAAAAATAGGACAATTAAGAACATTTGAGTTTTTCTGATCAAAAACCTTTCTTCTTCCTTCCTTCCTCCCTTCCTACCTACCTACCCTTTCTCACTTCCTTCTGTCTTTCCTTCCTTCCTTCCTTCCTACCTACCCTTTCTCACTTCCTTTTGTCTTTCCTTCCTTCCTTTCTACCTACACTGTCTCACTTCCTTCTGTCCTTCCTTTCATTTTTCTTTCCTTGTCTTCCCCTCTTTTTTCCTTCATCCTTCCTCATGCCATTCCTTCCTCCTTTTCTTTCCTTCCTCATTTGTTCACTTCCTCATTTCCTTTCCTTCAGACCTGCCGTCTCTCAGCTAAAGGAACAGATTTTCACCAGTGACTCGTTCTCAGACCTCGACCTTCATCCTCACCTGGTAAAACGCACTCATCCTATTCCCGGTGACCCGTCAGGTGTTCTGTGCTCTGATTGGCTGTTTCCTTCCTCCAGGTGGCGACGCTGAACAAAGTCCTGAATGTGTCCACGCTGACCAGGTTTGTGCTGCCGTGAGGATTCGAATCGGCCGCTCCCTCCTCCCTCTGATCACCCAGTGTGCGTTGTGTGTTTTCAGTGTTCAGAAACAGACGATTCCGGCTCTTCTGTCTGGTCGAGATGCCGTCGTTCGGTCTCAGACGGGGTCAGGTGAGTTGAACACGAAGGCTTCTGATTGGTTAGAGGTTACTCATGAGCTCTGATTGGACCAGAGTGTTTTGGGGATGAATGGCATCCTTTTGGGCTGCTTTGAGTGTGAAGAGGCTGGGGTGAGGAGGTCCACCCTGTCAACTGTTTGACAGGTTCCGTTACTGCTTGGAACTCTGGGATTCAGTTATTTCCTGTGTCGGTCGATGTCTTGTAATTGACGGCGATCCAGCAGCCTCTAGTTTTTCCTTTGCTGGAATCACGTGTCATGTCATGTGTCCAGGTAAGACTCTGTCTTACGCCGTCCCCGTGGTTCAGACGCTTCAGTCGGTCCAGCCGAAGGTCAGCAGGTCAGATGGTCCTCTGGCTGTGGTCATCGTCCCCACACGAGAGGTAAACGTCCCCCACCGGATGACGGGGGTGGGGGGTGGGGATGATGTGATGTTTCTGACTGAACCCCTGTCTGTCTGTCCGTCAGCTGGCCCTGCAGACCTTCCAGACGTTCCAGAACCTTCTGAAGGTACCGTTGGCCTCCCCTTATGTCGTACATCGTGTCGTGTCCAGACGCTGACTCGGTTTTTCTGTGTCCGCAGCCGTTCACCTGGATTGTCCCAGGTGTTCTGATGGGCGGAGAGAAGAGGAAGGCAGAGAAGGCCCGGTACACCTCCTCATCCTCTTCTGTGTCCTCTACCTCCTCTTTTGCTCCGTTTTCCTCCTCCTTTTCCAACTCTTCCTTCGTTTCTCCTTCTCTTCCTCTATCTGTCTAACATACTCTCCTACGTCTGTCCTTATGCTCCTTCCTCTATGTCCTCCTCTTCCTCCTCCTCCTCCTCGACATCTCTAACTTGCTCTCTTTAAGTCTGTCCCCTCGTCCTCCTGTCTCTAATGTCCCCTCTTCCCGTTCAGGCTCCGCAAAGGCATCAACATTCTGGTTTCGACTCCTGGACGTCTGGTCGATCACATCCAACATACTTTGAGTTTGGTTTTCAGCGCCGTCCGCTGGCTGGTCCTGGACGAGGCCGACAGGTAGCTCCGCCCCCCGTCTCCGTCTCCATTGGTAATGGGTGAGGAGTTCCACCACAGGTTAATCTTTTCGTTTGTTCTCCTGCAGGACATTGGACCTGGGTTTTGAGAAGGACCTGACCGTCATCCTAAACAGTCTGAACTCGACAGGACCAAGTCGACAGAACGTCCTGCTGTCAGCGACACTAACGCACGGTACAGACGCCGCCATCATTACATCACTTCCTGTGCTGTCTCTGTTTATGCCAATAAGAACTTAAAACCAGATGAATAGAGTCTGATTCATTTCATCGTATGGAATCGTATCAATCATATGGACCCTCCTTGGAGGAGACGCCGTTTAGAGAATGAATGAATGACAATGAATTCTGCTTTTACCCTTCCCCGCTTATGACTATACACTGTGATTTGGAGGTTAAAAGTGAACTCCATTTGGACGTGTTGTCACCATGGCAACTGCCACAAGACCACGTCACCACACGAACCAAGACTCTCTGGAACTTTGCTTTGTTAATGAGTGTTTGTGTTGAAACCTGTCTGCTACCTGTGCGCTCTCGTTCCTATTGTATACCCCTCCCCCACTTTCCCCCAACTGCTGAAGGAGCAGCGCGCTGCTTCGCTGCACCTCCCTCCCCCTCGGTGGGAGAAGATATGGAATTTCGTTGTTAATGGAAACATATAACAATGACAATAAATGAATCTAATCTAATAAAAACCTGACAGCCACTTTTTTGAACGTTGGTACGTAGAGTAAGTGAACGCCTCGGGGGCTCACCTGGTA
>JAQQAE010020758.1:0-10614 GCA_029823295.1 Pseudamia nigra | reverse complement strand
TGAACATGTCCTTATGGTCAAATTATTTTCAGTCTTTTCTAGGGGTACCATCATTTTTGTCCAGGCCTGTTTTGTGACTTTGTTTTTTTAAAATAATTATGTTGTACTACAATTCAAAAGCAATGTCTGATTTTCATTGGTTCATTTTCATAATTTTTTATTTACTAAGTAATTTATTATTACTTTTGTCAGATTCAAGTTATTTCTGTGTCCATTGTGTGGGTTTTCTGTCACTTACAGAGGGTACCAACAATTTTATCCACGTCTGTATTTCAAGTTAATATGTTGTTCAACTTTAAAGCTAATAATTTTCCAAAGCCTTGGCAAAGAGATGTGCACTTCAATCAGTAGCCAGCAGTGAACTAAAAACGTGACTTATTGGACACTTACAGCGGCTGTGTGACTACTCAGCCTTTAATATAGAACACTCAGTGTAACTGTGAACCTCGTGGTTTTATCCTCATATGAGGCAACATTTTTTCTGTGTGTGAACAGATGAATGTTAACATGCAGTTGATTATATTCATGAGCACTGAGTCTAAATCAAGAGATGTCCAAGTGTTGGGGTACTGAGAGCAGATGAAGACTGTGGGATGTGTCAGACCACAGTCGAAATAACTATGAATAAATAAGTTGCTGTGGTGATAGTCGTTAAAATGCCACAACCTGACATTTATTCATATTAAAGAAGACGTTGTGTATGCTACACACCAGCGCATATGTTGTTATCCTCCTTGTTTCCAGTAAGATACTCACAGACACATCTCTGTGCATAGATAGAACAACTGACTCTAAAGGTGGTTAAAACAAAAAAAAGGACATCTAGAAATAATTCAAATGTACATGTGTTTTCTTCTGTAATCTTATATTATTTCTGATTTTTTGTGAAAGATATGGTATGGCATTACCACTTCATTATGTTTTACTCTAGGGAATAACAATTGTTTTGTTTTTTTTCTGAAGCTGGGATTTGGACAGCTGATTCCTGAAGAACCAAAGCTGTTGACCAGCTGACTGAGCCGGATAAACCAGCTTGCTGGATGTTCAGGAAACATCCAACATATTAAATAAATTTAAAAATGAATGATTTAGTGATATGATCAATTACTGGAAGTGTGAAATGAGTGATGCCCCATTAATGAGGTAGATTAATGAATTAACATATTATTTCATGGTGATGTGCGTACCTGGCGTGACTGAGCGGACCACCACTGGTTTCTCACTGCCTGCCACAAATCCAAACCCCAGCACAGGGTCTCGCCTCATCTCCACCAGACGAGGGGCGGGGGGGACGCCATCCAGGTGAACCTCCTCTAGGGAGCTGCTCTGGGACACTTGGCTGCAAAATGACAGAGAGCGAACAATGTAAGACACAGAATTTCAGCCAAATCGTCTATTAGTGGTGGCAATAAATGTAGCACGGATATCATTTGAGTTTGCTGACTTAAAATGAGTCAGCAGATATTAGTAGTTTTAGAGGACATGGACACAGTGTCAGTCAGAGGATCAAACCTGTCCACTGGTTACAGAAACATCCCTTTAATGATGAAATGCACATTAAAAGTCAATCAGTGCATTCATTCCTGCAGTGCGACTTAGTTTCAGCTGGGACAGATCACATTAAATTTGGCGTGAATGCAGACCACTTGTTCATAAATCAAGACTCTGGATCATTAGCAACAAATGTTCTCCAGACATCCTGCATTTGTAAAAGGCTTTGATTTTGCAATCAGGAACCTATTTGCTCGTTACAACGACATAAAAGCTGCACACTAATCCAAATGAAAGTCTACTGATTAGTTTTAATGTGCACTCAACTTGTACTTGATATTTATATGTGCTATTAGACCATTCTTATCTTAACTGCAGGAGTCAAGCTTGGCTCCTGTCGTACAAGAAAACTATAGACTTTTACTAAAAATGACTAAGATAGAACAGAACTGCTTATGTAGAATGAGATAGTGTTACATCAAAAGATTCAGCCTGCAATGATGAAAAAAACAAGAAGGGACTGCAAATAAGCAACAAAGTGAGCAAGGAAATAAACAAAATGCACATAATGAGCACAACAATTTATTGTAAAAGAGTGACATGAGCAAAATGTACATAATCATAAAGAAAATGAGTAAAATTTAAAAATAATAATAATAATAATAAAGAAACTGCTGAGCAAGCTAAAAATTCACTAAGAAACTGAACAAAAGAAGGAACAAATTGAACAAAAATAATAATAAAATAGAATGGAAGTGAGCAAAAAAGCCACAAAACTACACAAAGCAGCTAAATTATTGTAAAATAACTGAACAAAATAGGCAACAAAGTTGCTGAAAGCAATCAATATATGTAAGAAAAATCAACAATACTGAATAAAATGATAAAAAAGAACAAAAATGAGAAAAAAATAAAGACAAAATCAGCAACAAAACAATGAAAAATGAACAAAATCATAAAGAAAATTAGTAAAACGAATAATAATAATAATAATAATAATTATTATTATTATTATTATTATTATTATTGTTATACTAATAATAATAATAATAATGATAATAAAAACTGATGAGCAACCTAAAAATTCAGTAAGAAATTGAACGAAAGAAGAAACAAGATGACCAAAAATAATAATAAAACAGAATTGAAGTGAGGAAAAAAGCAACAAAACTACAAAAAGCAACTAAAAACTTGTAGAATAACTGACCAAAATAGGCAACAAAATTCCTGAAACCAATCAAAAATATTTAAGAAAAATCAACAATACTGAATAAAATGGTAAAAAAGAACAAAAATGAACAAAATAATAAAGAGACTGAACAAAATATGCAGCAAAATAATAAATGAACAAATGGAACAAATATGTACAAAAAATAAAGACAAACAAATTAAGCAACAGTTGGGTGTAAAAATATGATATATCCTTCATATCAGACCACATTATTTCCAACATTATATCCATTTATTATATTTCTCAGACACGTACCTTTAAATATACCTGGAGCATTTTTTCAACAAGGATAAGAATCTTCTTTCCATTAAAGTGAGTTTATAAATTTCACCTCAACTTGACTTAAGTTGAGTGCTGAAAAGTCATCTTATTACCTGACTCAGGATAAAATGTAAATGTAGCGCATCAAATATAACCTTTAGAAGTGTGATGTCTGTCTGCAGCTGGACACTGAGAATGCAGAGTGCCTGTTAATTAAGAGGTGATATCGAGCTTCGGTGGGTTTAACTCATTCCCTCGTTGTCTCTCTTCTCACTTTGTTGCGGTTTTAAACGCTCCCTTGGTAGCCATCGCCCCCCCTTCTCCTTCTCTTCCTCTGTCTATTATTACCTGGCTGACATCTACTTTGTCTCGACTGTCCTGTCCCCTCATAACCTTCACATAGGCACAGATGTTTTATTTGCTTTCAATGCTGCAGAGATGGCGTCACGCTCTAACCTTTGTGGTCAGTGTGAAATCCCGCCATACGTAAAGATGGATCACGACCAAATCACCCACCACTTCGGCTCAATCTCTGCCCCTCCTCATTCTGTTTCTCATTATCTCTATATTGTACATACGGTGCTGAAATCTCAAAGTAAATCTGTCTGTCATGAAGCTGGTTCCAATCATCTTCCCTGTCAGGGTCGGCGGGGTTTAATCCTACAGGGGGAAAACGAGGGAGGGTGGAGTCTGAGGGTCACGGGAGAGCTGGATGTGTAAGGTCAAAATCTGGCAGAAATGAGATACTAAGGATACACTGATCAATCAGTATGTTATAGTGCTGTCCACAACTACAATCTACCTTATGTTTTGACCATTTCTCTCAAGGTAGGCCTGTCCTTCTTGGTACGACTTATGAACTTTTCAAGAATTCTTCACCAAACTCTTCATTTTGGGGCCTTTTTGGGATTTTCTCATTGTAGATACAAAGGCCACTATTGCTGTCAAACAACAGTGTAAGTACAGTAAGTTAGAATAATGAACAAAATATCCAACAAGTCTGAACAAAAACCAACATACTATGCAGCAAAATCTACTGTATCAAGCTGTAATAAATTCCATGCAATGAAGTTACTCACCACTTCAGTAGTTTTTTTTTTTTTTACTGGAGTATTTATGTTTATGAGGACATCTGCTTCAATTTGAATGATTAGAATTATAAAGTAACAATGCTTCTAAGTGAGTACTATTTCTGTGTGCTCTGCCCACCACTCTGAATGACACTGAAACCGCACCCACTTAGCCCCATGTCAAAAATATACAGTATAACGGAAAATAAGTGATTGCGGTAAGTATGCACTGAATGTGTCTTAGGAGATAAAGGTCCAGTCACCGGTGAATCAGTTTCCCTGGCATCAACAACACTAAAGAGGAAAGCACTCCCAGTAACTCACCCATCACTTATTTCCAGTTGTATATTTTTTATTAATTGACTTTGCTTCAAGGTAATGATGCTTCTGATCTAAAGGAGTCTTGTTCAATATTGGAATTTTCCTTTAGTTTTGAGGTGTTTTACTTCATATAATCTATAAGTGTAGAAACTGCCTTGCCACATGTACAAGGTAATGGCATGATCACAGGCGACTTCAATAAATTGCATGCAAGACTTGAATACAGACTGAAACTGATCTGAATCTGAGTTAAACTGGGGCTGAAAGTCTTTGTTCACATTTAGTGGACTAATTCAACTTCAAGTCTAAAAAATGGAGCAGTTTATTTCTACAATGCCAGCGTTGTTTGGGCAAGCTTCATGCAAAATCTCTACATGCAACCTCTGGTGAACTATGTATCCTCAGGAAACACTTTTGCTTTTACTCTCTACTTGTCTTGACTTGTTCCCTGAGGTTAATTAGAGTAATCAGAAACAATAATCAAGTAAAAGTATTGTTACTTTACAATTCTAATGACTCACAGAAGAAATCATAAGGAAGTACTTGTGTAAGAGTAAAACAGGGACTAACTTAATACCCTGGAATGTATCACAACCTCATATAGGTTGTCTGTCCTACATGTAACAATAACAACATAAAGTGCATATTAAGTAGAAATAAAGGGACGGATGCACATCAGGCAAATGTAAAAATCACATGATTTGAAACACATGATGACACACTGATGACCTTTTTCACAGATCGAGAAATATACATGACATGCTCAAGATCTGCTTACTGCAAGATCTGCTGCTTGTTTCAGATCATCTTTGCTCATACTGTTGTGTATTTTGTTGACTAATGGTCAGTGTTGTTGTTGTTATTTTGATAATTTTTGTTAATTTACTTGATTTTTTTTAGTTTAGTTTAGACTTTGAAGCCTCTGGGGGCAACAAGAGCCAAAAAGACACCTTTAGTCATCTAATGGTGCATTAATCTAGGCAGAACTTTTTATAAGTGGAAGATGAAAGTTATATTCTGACATTTTTAGTTTTTGTGAAAATGTGTGTAATTGTATTTAGTGTAAATCCAGGGAAATTATGCAAGTGTTTGTGACTAAACAGTGGCAATGACCTGTAACTCTGCCTGACAGTAAATTATCTTTGGTTTAATAGAAAAGTAACTATGGAGGCACCTCAGATTACTTTACTGATTCAGGTAGCTTTCTGCCTTTGTTCTGCCTTTCTGCATTTGTTCAGTAACACCAAAGAATCAGTATTCAAAAATCAGAGGAAGAGCATGAAAAAGGCAACTAGTGTCGTGGAGGTGGAGTGCGGAGAGCAGGCCTGAGTGCAGCAAATGGCTAAAAGAGAGAGGAAAATAAACAAAGAAGTGGAAAATGAAGACCAGATGGCAAAAAGGTTCCAATTAAAGCATGTCCTATGTTTGTCTTTACTCCTGTGGGTTAGAAACTTCTATCACCACCAGACTTTAATGTCCCCATCCTGGGGTATTTCTGAAAGTCCACTTGACTGTGTAATGTGGTAAAGCTCATTAAAGTCTAGTAATAAAACTACACACAAGAGCCAGTATACAGATTTTAATGGATTAAAAGTAGAGCATGGTGAGAAATGATCCAGACTGTTATACATGTTACGTTGTGGTATTTAATGATGATGTGTCATTATCTTTAATTAAATAATGTGTTGTCTCTAATGATATAAAATCAGAGTGGATGCTGGCTTTCACACTAAAGTCAAACAAATGAAAACCAGTTCATTATTTCTTATGTCATTTGAGTCTTTTTTTTCCTCTCCTATCTGAACAATCCATCAAAAGCCTGGGCAGGCAGTACACTGCGGAGCTGTCTGACAAACAAGTGGGGAGAACTGTCCTGAAGCAGCTGACGGATGGTCTGGCAAGGATCAACCAAGGCCAACACCCTGGAAAGTACAAGACCTGATGCTATCAGTACACACTGTACAGGAGGCTGATATGGCCCTTGAAGATATGCGAGGTCCCCTTATCCACCATGAGCAAGACGGATGGGAAAGCCAACTCGTTCATCAGGAAGTGGTTGAGACTCCCACAGTGTCTCTCCGAAACAGGCCTCTTTGGCAAGAATGCTCTGCAGCTGCCGCTGCAGTCCATTAGCGTGGGGTACATGCAGGAGGAGGCCAGATTGGTGCTTGAGCTGAGAGACTCCACTGACCAAGCAGTAAGGAAAGCCAATTCCAAGGTTCCTGAGGGCCAAAAGTGGAATGCCCAAGCCGAGGATGACCAAGCTGTGAAGAAGCTGCAACACAGAGAGATTGTGGGCAGAGTCCAAGAAGGAACAGCGGGGCTAGGATGGGGAGAAGGGCCAAGATTCTGGTCCAAGGCAAGTCATAATGAGAGGAAGGAGATGGTGGTGGCAGAGGTGGCGAGGATGGAGGAGACGCGCTATAAGATCAAGGCCATGTCACAGGGTTGACAAGGAAGCTGGACAACCTCGGAGGAAGTTGTCAGCCGCAACAGCAGTTGGTCCGACCTGCGGAAGATCCCACAGGCAAGACAGAGCTTCCTCATTTGCTCAACCTACGACACCCTTCCCTGCCCTCGGAACCTTCACCAGTGGCTCAGGAATGAGGAATCCTGCTCGCTCTGTAATGCTCTCAATGTAAGCCTCTTGCACATCTTGTCAGGCTGCAAGAATTCCAATCTGGTTGCGGAGGCTGCCTGGAAGACTACCATATACCCAGTGGAGGTCGGTTGCTGAGGCTTTGTGGGGCTGTCAACCACATGGCTATTGAGGGATGCAGGAGTGACGGGGGAAGCTGAGGAAGGCTACAAAAGAGCTTTCCAAGAAGGCAGAAAAAGGCTATTTTATATTATTGATATTGATATAGAAATTTTAAGCGTTTTTGCCATGGCACCCAGCTCTACTTTAAAGCTCACTCTGCAGCAGCCGTATTGTAGCCAATATGTAGCATTTCACAACAGACAGTGTTTTAGCTGGATGAGTGACAAATTATCATTGGCTCGATATACTACTATCTCAGTCCTATAGTGGAATGTAACTAAGTAATTTTACTTTAGTACTATAACATGTTCAAATGTGATTTCTAAAAAAGTTGGGTCATTTTCTATGCATAAGTTATTAAGAGGAGAATCAGCTGAACACGTGATAACAGCAAGGACGGACAAAATCCCACTTTTATTAGTACAGTATTTAGTAGAGTGTCACACAAAGGTAAAACACTAGTACACATGTGAGCTTTTGTTTGAGTTTTTGCGGGCATTTCAATCTAAATTTGTTCATCTTCACAGCACACAATTAAGTTCTTGTAGTTCGCAGAAAATGTCCCCACTTTTTGGAAATGAGGACTGACCAAGAGCCTTATATTTGTACTGCACTACATTTCTATATTTTACTCCACTGCATCTGTCAGCATTCATTCCTAATCCGACTTAAACATTGTGGATTCATTGGAAAATGCCTCAGGTCAGTTATGCTACAGACACATGATGATCTTATAGAATGTGATGCATTGCTCTTGATAAAACTTCACAACATACATATATGTAACATGCCTCCCTGTAAAACCCAGCAGGGCCAACCTGAGGATTTGAGTGTTTACCTGGTGGAAGTGAGGCAGTCTGTGCTACGTGACATATTGACACAGACAACAGAGCTGGCATACAAAGGCAGAATACAAATGACCTGAACAATGGCTACTTCCTATATGAGGAGGAGGAGGCAGATATAATCACAGCACACTCATAAAACTGACTCTGAAGATGACACATAACCTCTGCAAGACGGTGAAAGCCAGCAGATATTAAGTGTTATTGACTTTCTTTTGCTTGAATCCACTTTGTTTCTCAAGCTTTATTATAACCTTAATTCCAAAAAATTTCATCCAAGTAGAAAAATGCAAATAAAAAAATAATGTAGCGCTTATTAACATTTACTTCAGCTTGTGTTTCATTATGTAGTTCTTTTTTACTTGAAAACATATAGCCTTCCCTCTATTGTGGATCTGCAAAACATTTCAAAAAAGTTCAGCTAGGTCAAGGAATGTGAAAAATTTGCAGGATAAAAATCAAACTACACACCCTACTTTTTAAAAAGGGATTAATACAAATCTCGAGTTGAAAAGAAACCCCTAAAAAAGTTGCGTCAAATAGAAATCAAAAGCATATAATTCATTTTTTGCAACATTTATAGTCAGGCAACTGTGTATACTTTTGAATTTTGAACACTTCATTTGCATTAATTTGTGCATTTGTGCATGAACCATGTAAGAAAAGAAAGGCACAAAAATCAAGAAAATAATTTGGAAAACAAAAAGGAATTGACAAAATAATCAAGAAAGCTAACAAAATAAACAACAAAATGAAAATGAACAAAGTAATCCCTGAAATGAACAAATAATCCATAAAACAAGAACAAATAAAATATCCAAAAAGAGCCAAAACAAATCAACAAAAATGGAAAAATCAGACACTGAACAAAATATTACAAACAAATGAATAAAATAATGCAAAACACAAAAATGAACAAAAATAGAACAAATAAATTAAAAGATATATTTTTTTAAAAATTTTAAATGAAGAAAATCATTGACAAAAGAACACAGATGACCAAAATATTTTTTTTAAATGCACCAAATGAGCAACAAATAAAACAAAAATGCCAAAAAAATAAATAAGATAACAAAAAATAAACAAAATCATCCAACAAGAGCTGTGAATGGACAAAAATGTCACGACAGCACATCTAAAGCACTGCACTAAAGACATCCATCCTTTGAAGCTGGAGCAGGTTTTTGTGTGCACATACTTGGTAAGGTAGTCCGCTCCCTCCCTGGAGCTATTCATACTGTCCCAGCTGTAGGGGGGGCCCTGGAGGCCGCCCCAGGACCCAGGACCAGGGGGGGGCCAGCCCGACGTTTTGTTCTTGTGGCTGAAACACAAAACAGGAGAAACATCAGCACATTAAAAGAGGTGTTTATATCAATAATTACATCTATTAATAATGATCAGAATTAATGTCTAATTGAATCGCTCAAGTCAGCTGGGATAGGCTCCAGCACCCCCCCCCCGACCCTCGTGAGGATTAAGGGGTAGAAAATGGATGGATGGATGAATCGCCACCTTATCGTGGAGGGGTTTGCATGCCTGAGTGATCCTAGGTGACAGGTCAGACTAAGAGTGATTCATAAGACCCTTATGACTATGCCTTCCTGTGGGCCCATCACCTGCAGTAAGGGATATAAGGGTCCAGTGCTGTGTGGTTTGGGTTGCAACCGAAGGCGGAGGCCTGGGTGGTCCAATCCCTGGTTGCAAAAACTAGGTTCAACGGGGGTAGGCCCTGTGGCAGAATCAGGACATGCTCGAGGGACTATGTCTCTCGGCTGGCCTGGGTATGCCTGGGGTATCCCCCAGAGGAGCTGGAGGAGATGGCTGGGGAGAGGGAAGTCTGTTTAGGCTGCTGCCCCAGTCACCCTGACCGGGATAAGCAACAAATGATGGATGGATGGAATGTCAAATCATTATTTAAGAGGTGATTTTTGTTCTGAGTGAAATTTGAAGAATCCAGACCATTTTTTTCATGGTTTTAAATTATTCATAGAAGACAAAAACAGTGTGAAAAACTTATATCAAAAGTGATATAAAAGTCAAAAACATAAGAATGACATAGTACACACAAATACATAGAAAAGGTAAAAATAAAAGAAACTGCGTACATTTTTTAAAAATGCCACAGAAGACAAACGGCCAAAAATATACAAGACAGAAAAAAATCTACATGACATAAAAATAAAAAAATAAGCATGATGTAAAAGCAAATACAGTGTAGACGAGGTAAAAACATGTCAGATGGACAAAAAAATACAAAGATGAATGGTAATAAAACAATGTAAAAGAGGCAAAAATTACAAAACAACAATAACAACATATAATACAAAAAAACAGTAAAAGAGCAATGTAAATCAACAAATATGTTGTAAAAGACACAACACAATAGGAGTAAACAATTTAAAATGTTGCAACAGACAGAAAAAGACTAAAATTCCCGTTTTCTTTTAATTTATATTTTATGATATCCAGTAGCTTTTTACAACATTACATCGGAATAAAAAAAAACATCTTTATCACTGCATATTATCATCAGTCAATATCACTGTGTGTCCCAGTGCAGTGGAACCTCGGACAACGACCGCTTCTGACAACGACAAATTCAGATACCGACGAAAAAAACTGCAAAAAAATTGA
>JAQQAE010020757.1:0-10614 GCA_029823295.1 Pseudamia nigra | reverse complement strand
ACCGCCATCTGGTGGATGCATGACGCAAGTGCGCCTTATAATCCGGTGCGCCCTATAGTGCGGAAAATACGGTACATTAAAGAAAAAATATCAGGTTTTATTTTTATCATTTTCAAAATAAGAGGAAAAAACAGAAAAAAAAAAAAAAAAGCAACAAAAGTTTGGCCATCGTGCATAGATAATACCTCATAGACCCGCCTTTGGCCAGTATTACAGCTTGTAAATGCTTTTGTAGTCAGCCAAGAGTCTGCCAGATCTTGCTGGAGGACTGTCTCGGTCAGACGGGGGTTCTGACTTGCTTTTCTAGTAATCCTACGACCTGCTCTCTCTGGTATTTTTCATGGTGTTGCAGACCTTGTTTTGGCCTCCACCATTCCTGTTAACTGCCATTTCTTAATTAAATTCTGAACAGAGGAAACTGGTAGCTGAAAATATTTTGCCATCTTCTCATAGCCTTCTCCTGCTTTGTGAGCATCAATACTTTTCAGTTTCAGGGTTCTAGGCAACTGCTTAGGAACCCCTGGCTGCTGAGTGTTGGAACAAGATCAGAGGAGTCTGGGTATTTATAACGCTTTGAAATTTGCATCACCTGGTCTTTTCTAACGATGACTGTGAACAAGCCAAGACCCTGTCACATTAACTGAGGTCTCAGCTTGCCAAAGGGGGGGCCCACAGGGTATTAATTATACAGGGTGCCCAAACTATTGTTGTGGCCTTTTTTCCTTTTCTGTTATTTTGAAAAATGTAAAAGATAAAAATAAATCCTGATTTTTATCTTTTTACATGTAAAGGGAATGTCTCATCTTTAACTTCATACCTTTTGGAGATTATTTCATCTTCCCCTGGCTTCATTATTCATATTAATAGAAATTTTGACCAGGGGTGCCTAAATTTGCACCACACTGTATGTACAGATCATTTTAAAAAACTGTGTGGGCCATGCAATGGTGTTTTACTTATAGGATCTTTTTTTTCCATCACAGTAGCAAATATGAACTTCCATACAGTTCGTGAACTTCTTGTACATAAAATTTTAATAACCCTAATTCTACAATATCTTACATGAAGGTGAAGAGTACAAACAACTGAATACCACAAACAGCTCTAACCAAATCCCATATTACACTTTTAAGACCTACAATTAACATAATTTGACTGTCCACATGAAGGAATTTTAAGGAGATTCAGAACCCCCACCCCCCCCATTCGGGCCTGACAGAGGACTCACCTTCCTGCACCCAATGTGCTATACAAGAAGTTCCAGCAGGACACCAGCGATGAGATCCCACATGAAGTCTTGTACTGTGGTCGACTGATGCAGTACCTGAAACAAAAAAAAATACCTCAATATTAAAATACACTAAATAAGTCAAAAAAAGCAAGGTCACAGACGGAGGTAAAACACATTTCATCACTGCTTCTCTTTGAAGATATTAAAGTTCTAAATATAATTCTACCATCTTCTGAGGTCAAGCACTTTTCTCTGTTTGATCTCCTCCAGCGAGGCATGAGGAGGGACGTCTTGCAGGTTTCGGCTCGGTCGATCTGATGACTTCATCTTCTTAGTGCTACATTTCTTCACGTTGCCTGAAACACAGCATTGGTTAATAGAAAATACACAGAGTGTCACCTTTTCTATGGCAGACAAGTATTTACATAAGTGCCTTGCATTAAAAACAGCAAAAACAACCTTGGCATATAAAACAAATGTCACTGTGAAGCTACTGCAATGCTGAGGTATAGTAGAAACGTATAGAAGCTCATTTCTGCCACTAAGACAAAGAAATTATTACAAAGAATTATTATTAAGATTATCAGCCCAGGAGTGGCAACCTCACATGACCTCACATTTTGGGATCTCACTACAGATGTAAACTAAAATTGGCCAATGAGATACTTTACAGGGTAGAAAAAGCAGAAAGCTGAAAAAGTCTAAATGAGGCGATGTCGTCAACATGTGAGAAACAGAGGTGAGATTCTCGCTGTCATTTTGTGTCAAACGCAGTATGGCAGCTGATGTCAGCTGATGTCAGCCTCAAGGGCTAGAATATTTAGCAGTACTTGGTCACACCATCACTGACTAAATAGATGAAGTTCTGCTTGGAAAGTAAAGTACTGACATAAACATTCCGATTTTCCCTCCTTTTCCCCCCTCAAACATCAAAATCATCAGGGGAGCCTTGATCAATCTGGGAGCAATTTGAAGGGGGTCAAGATTTGTTCTCTTAACACCAGAATTCAGTACAATTACTGTATCTTCTAGTGTGGTGCACACATTAATATCACAAAATAATAACCTCCTTAAAAATGTGTCTTTGTATCTCAAAAACAATGCGGTACAGACAGTTCAGTACCAATTAAATCATGATGTGACTTATGTACGTATGTGTTTTCTGTCATCACAGTGATGAAAATCTCATTATAACATCTCATTTATATTTTTGTTACCTGTTCTGAGTTTTCTACTGAGCACAGCATTGAAGTCTGTTGTATCAATTTCCCAGGCCAAAACAGGTTTCATGTGGCTGGAGGTCACTTCTTCCATGTCACAGTCCCCATCTGATCCCACATGAGCCCCTCCTCCTCCGGCCTGACAGGGGGTGAAATCAGCTGAGGGTTTGGGCTTCACCAGTGGTGGCCCATCATCAGGCTTGCTTGGGACCAGGTCCCTGGCTGTGTTTGGGGGATGGTACACTGAAGCAGCCTGATTGAGAAGAGCATAGTCAGAGCACACGGTGTAGAACTTCTCTCTGGAGTGTGTGACCGGACAGGTCCACGGCAGGTGGAGCTCTGCACTCGAAGCCCGTCTTACTCTGGCAGCATCCCGTGCCAGGGAGCTGAGCAGACCGTGTTCCTCTTCTACATCAGTGGGCCTCTGCGGGCCTGATGGTTCTGATAGTCCGGACAGATTTGCTCCTTGACCTTCTGATGTATTAGGCATTGAACAGTCACTCACACTTTATGATGAAGATAGAACTGGGTGAGACCTCTTATGACACTGGAAAAATGGCTGTGTCCTTCTGAGGATGAAAGGAGAGACAGTTTTTAAACACTGCTCAAATCTAAACAGAAACAGGAGATGATGTGATAGAGATACAGCATGTGATCATATACTGACACAACGCCTCTCAAAGTCACTTGGCAGTATCATGAAACATTACCTTTAACTTGTACCGAGTCACCTTTTACGAACACAGCGGCATTTCTTCCAGCCCGGAGGACACTAAACATTCCCAGCTGACATGTGAAGCCGAGCTGAACACAGCGACATCACTGATGCTCAAACATAAACACGCCCAGCCGCGACCGCTATTATCATCACCATTATTTATCATACCTGGTGCACAGTCGTGGGAGCTAATGCAAAATAAACACGCTAGCACCATATGACTACGCTGAGTAACCTATTAACTACAGACTTGTCAAAAATTAACGATAATAAAACTACCGTCGTCCTCCTGAACCGTATTCACTTCCTGTGCAGGTTTTAGGAATGTGCCATCACAAGAACCAGCCGGGGGTGAAGGGAGGCCCACAAACAGCGAAATGCATTAAACCCAACATTAACTCAACAACGTAAAATGAGCAACAAAGACAGGCGTATACCATACCGTCCGTTATTTTTATCATTGAAATTATGTGTTGCTTTGACTTAATTTAAGACGTACGTTTCAATCTTTTCTTGTTTTCACCCTCTGTGAGTGAGCCTTTAAACGGCCCGGACAGTCACAGAGGCACAGTGCGCTTCGACTCACGCTGAAGGTGCAGTAAGTGGTTTCTGTTTCTGTTAGAAAACTTCCAGTGTTTCTTGTAGCGTTTTTAACAATTACATCGAGTTTCTGTTAATAGTAATACGTAATGGAAAATGTCGGCTGCAGTCCTAAGCCCATGGCATATAGCTGACAGCCCTCAACTGACATGAGTCAGTTACGAGGTTTTTTTTTGTCAACAAAGTTTCAGTAAATAAAATATCAAAGTAGCTGTCTATATTTATATAGATATGTCTGTCACTGCTTCAGAGAGTATTGTGGTATTCCACAGTTTATTGAGAAATTTAAAATATAAATAAATTATTCATATGATAATTTTACTATGACCATGTTTCTGTTTATTCAATTGTGACATTTTTATTTGATATAAAACTAACATTTTCCAACAAAAAATCTTAAATTTCCTGCTAAGTTTTCTTCTTATCCCAGTCTTTTCCTCTTTAAAGCCTGACTACACTGATTAAACTAGTATCCTGAAAATGAATGTTGTTGACTGTGTCTTTGAATATTTAAATTTTACAGAAGACAATGGCAAAAAAGCTGGTGATTATCGACACGGACTGTGGCATAGATGATGCTCAGGCTATAATGATGGCCCTGGCTGCACCCAATGTCCAGATCCTGGGTGTCACCTGTGTGTTTGGGAATGCAAACGTTGACAATGTGTGTCAGAATGTGTTGAGGGTCCTTTCTGTCTGTGAGCGTGGGGAGGTATGTTGGTCACATCAGATCAAACTACAAAGATGTGTTGCAGTTATTTACTCAACCTAATTTGAAGTGACTGTTTAAAAGCACAACGTCTGTCAGGATTGTTTTGTTCCTTGTTGCTTCATTGTCAACATAATTGAAACTATATTAAGCAGAACCATTTCGACAGATACCAGTGTATCGTGGTTCTCATGGTCCTCTGGTGGGAGCCAGCAACCTGCCCAGTGATCACTTTGGAACTGATGGATTGGGAGACATAATTAAAGACAAAGACCCTCAGTGGGAAGAGAAAATCCAGAGAGAACATGCAGTCAGTGCTATGATCAGACTGGTGTCTGAACATCAGAACCAGGTGAGAAACAGTCTGGGAGTTTCTGACAATTACTAAAACACATGTCAATACAATCAATCAAAACTCTGTGAAAATACAGTACATTTTGAGAGATTAAACTGCCTGAGGCCAAATGATGTAATGTCCACACTTGTAAACTGAAAATAAATTATCTATGTTATAGGGTCAACCTGATCTGATTTCACTTTTTTTACTTTTACTTCAACTCCTCACTGATCAGACTCTTGTCTGTACTATAACACTGATGGTATTCTCATTTGCCTGAGTTCTTGTTTGCTACTTTCAAGGTTTCAGACTTTGTGAAGCACCTATAGATAATTTTGAGTTATGTTTGGCATTACATGTATAATACAATGGAATGGAATTGAACTGAATTTGCATTTTTGGCTCTTGAAGCCTGAAGTGACCATATTTAGACAATAGGTAGAGCTGTAGAAGCTAGTTCCACCACTAATTTAGGTGGTTTCAGCTTCTTGCTTACTGTTATAATCGAGCAGTCATTTTAGAGGGTTCACATGAAGCGATATGATTCCTGGGGAAAAAAAATTCTTTCAGCAGAACCAACAGCTCTGGGTAGGCAGACATCTGCCTCAAACGGTTGGGTTTAGTGGACAGAGGAGAGACAAGTGACCAGTGCACAACCAGCAACCGCACATCAAGGATATCGAGAGTGAGAACAGAGGACAAGGATGCACAGACCTGTAGGGAAGACACAAAGTTACTAACACAATGTAGATGACATGGAAATAAGTGCAGAGACAGAGAGAAGTAAGGAGAGAGAAAGATATGCAGTGGTATGAAAATGTTTGGGCACCCCTGACAATTTCTATTATTTGCATTTATAAATCAGTAGGTGTTTGGATAAGCCATTTCATTTTTATCTATCAAATAACTGATGGACACAGTAATATTTCAGCAATGAACTGAGGTTTATTGGATGAACAGAAAATGTGGGCTATGCCTCAAAACGAAATTAGACAAGCGCATAAATTTCAGCACCCTTGTCATTTTGTTGATTTGAAAACCTGTCACTACTTACTACTGATTAGTTGGAACACAACATTGGTTTGGTGAGCTTGTTAAGCCTTGAACTTGATAGTCAGGTGCATCCAATCATGAGAAAAGGTATTTAAGGCAACCAACTGCAAGTTGTTCTTCTCTTTGAC
Source organism: Pseudamia nigra (assembly GCA_029823295.1). NCBI lineage: Eukaryota > Metazoa > Chordata > Actinopteri > Kurtiformes > Apogonidae > Pseudamia > Pseudamia nigra. The sequence goes on along the minus strand of JAQQAE010020757.1, from coordinate 4,618 downwards.
TCTCCTCTGAAGAGTGGCAACATGGGGCATCAAAACAACTCTCAAACAATCTGAACACAAAGATTGTTGAACATTATGGTTTAGGCGAAAGCTACAAAAAGCTATCTCAGAGATTTCAGCTGTCAATTTCTACTGTGAAGAACATAGTGAGGAAATGGAAGAACCACAGTCACAGTTCTTGTTAAGACCAGAAGTAGCAGACCAAGAAAAACACTTGCTACCCACAGTAAAATTTGGTGGCGGTTCCATCATGCTGTGGGGCTGTGTGACCAGTGCCGGTACTGGGAAACTTGTTAAAGTTGAGGATCACATGGATTCTACTCAATCTCAGCAGATTCTTGAGAATCATGTATAAGAATCAGTCACAAAGTTGAAGTGACGCCGGGGCTGGATATTTCAACAAGACAACGACCCAAAACACAGCTCACAATCTACTCAGGCATCATGCAGAGGAACAAGTACAATGTTCTAGAATGTTCATCCCAGACCTGAATATCATTGAAAATCTGTGGGATGATTTGAAGCAGGCTGTCCATGCTCAACGACCATCAAACCTAACTGAACTGGACGTGTTTTGAAGGAGGAATGATCCAAAATACCTTCATCCAGAATCCAGACACTCATTAGAGGCTATAGGAAGCACCTAGAGGACAAAGGAGGCTCTACTAAATATTGATGTGATTTTTCTGTTTGGGTGCCCACATTTATGCACCTGTACCGTCTAATTTTGTTTTGATGCATATTGCACATTTTCTGTTCATCTAGTAAACATATTGAAATATTACTGTGTCCATCAGTTATTTGATAGATCAAAAATTGCTGATCCAAACACCTACTGATTCATAAATGAAACTAATCGAAATTGTCAGGAGTTCCTAAACTTTTTCATACCACTGTACAGCCACATAAAAGAGGTGTGTGCAAAAGAGGATCAACTCAACCCATGTCTGGAGCAGCACATCAGCTTAGGGTTAGGGTTAGGGTTAGGGTTAGGGTCAACTACCAGATCAGAATCTGGAAGAGGGTCCATGTAGCCAAGCAGACATTCCTGACGTAAGGGTCGGCCATGGATGGAAGTGAAGGATGACCGGCTGAAACCATTATGGTACACAGGACATGTTGTTCCACAGCAGCTCCTTGGCATCACTGATGAACCAATTGATTCTGATGTGGACTCTCATATCAATTTGGTGAAGCGAGTACAAACAGTGATCAAGACTGATAATAATAACAGTTGCTATATTTAACCAATGATTGTTCTGTGTCTTGGTTATGACATTATTCTGTTTAAATTCTTTGTTTTAAATACATCAACAATGAGACAAGCAATGTACACTGTGTGCACAATTATTATTCAAGTGAGTGTTTAGACCATATCATCACTTTTATGTATATTTTACAACTCCAAGCTGTATAAAGTTGAATGCTTTTTGGATTTCAGCATATCAGGTGATGTGTATTTGTGTACTGAGGGGGTGTGTCCTAAGGAGATCAGTACCCTATATCAAGGCGTGCACAATTATTAGACACCTTCTGTTCTTCAGGCAAAATGGGCCAAAAAAGAGATTTAACTGACTCGTAAAAGCCAAAAATTGTACAAAGTCTTTCAGAGGGATGCAGTGCTCTTGAACTCACTAAGAAATTATGGTGTGACTACAGAGCCATCAAATGTTTTGTTGCAAACAGTCAACAGGGTCGCAAGAAACATGCTGAGAAAAAAAAGACACAAATAACTGCCAATGATTTGAGGATTGGACTTGAAGTCACGAGGAACCCATTATCCTCCAGTACTGTCATACTCCAGAACTGTAACCTACCTGGAGTGTCCAGAAGTACAAGGTGTTCAGTGCTCAGAGACGTGACTAAAAGGTAAGAAAGAGTGAAACCCACCACCACCGAACAGGACACATATGTTGAAATGTCGAGACTGGGCCAAGACATATCTGAAGACAAATTTTTCAAAGGTTTTATGGACTGATGAGATGACAGTGACTCTTGATGGACCAGCTGGATGAACCCACAGCTGGATCGACTCAGACCCCACCGAGGTGGAGGTGGGTACTGGTATGGACTGGTATTGTTAAAGATGAGTTCATTGGACCTTTTCAGGTTGAAGATGGACTCAAAATCAACTTGCAAACATTCTGCCAGTTTTTAGAAGACGCTTTCTTCAAACAGTGGTTCTGTGTCTTTCAAGAAAATCATGATTTTTATGCAGGACAATGTTCCAAGTCCTTCACTGTGTGTCTAGAACCAGTAAAGACCTTAAAGATGGAAGAATAATAACATGGGCCCCCCTCACCTGAACTAAACCCTACTGAGAACTTGTGGTCCTTCTTAAACAGTAGATTTACAGTGAATGAAAACAGTCCACATCTCTGAACAGTGTGTGGAGGCTGTGGTCACTGCTGCACAAAAACATGATCAACCAACACATCAACACACTGACAGATTCCATCAATCAAAGACTTATAACTGTTATTGAAAAGAAGGAGGCTCTATCAGTCATTGAGCTTTTTTTCTTTAGAAATGTCAAAAACGATTATTAGTAAATGTTGCGTTGTTTGCTTATTATTCACATTTTAACATGAAAATAAATAAATGAGATTGGAAAATGTCTGTTTTTCATTTAGTTGCATACTAATTCTGCACAATAATAGTTGACAAATAACTGTGCACACAGATATTCTCTGTGAAAGACACAACCTCACTTTTACTTTACTAAATAGTCATGTTTGAGGTTTATGAACATTTTGGATTGACCAAGAGCAATAACGCAATTAATCCTTAAAAATACAACTTGACTAATAATAGTGCACATAATGTAAATAAGTGTCTTCAAATGGTTCAACCCTTCATGTGAATGGACAAATTTGATATGAAAGAAAATTTACAAAACAGTTGAAACATTAAACTGTATGCCATTTAATTTCTATAGAAAGATATGTCACATGAGTATCCATCTTTAACAAAAAAAGTCTTAATTTAAAAAAATTTCTTTCATTTTAATGTCATTGTTATACAGTTTCTGTTTGTCGTGATCTTGGTGAATGTGGTATAACTTTGTCAGTATTTGTCAGACACACAAATAGGGTATCAAAAAGTTCATGTTTGTTCAGAGATTAACATAAAATGTGATTTGGATCATTAAAATGCACCATATGACTTTGTAATATGATTAAATGCATAAATTAAATCGTCTTTTTTTCTGTGCGAGATATTTCAAGGGGTTATGGTCAAACATAGTCCAATAACAACTTTAAAGTATTTCTGAAACACCTAAACATGGGTTTCATTAGAAGCAGTATGAGCTCAGCTTTCATTTGGTTCCTTATTTATGCAAATATCTACAAAAATTACTTCATAAATGATGAAAATGTGAGGCATGAAAGTAAACGGAAACAAGAATTGATGTCACTGGTGTTTTGAGGGTTCCTCTTAATATTGGCCCCAAAGAGCAAGTTCATCCCAACTGATGCAATGTTAACATTTAATTCCATGTTCAGGACACTCTAAGGCATCATAACAAAATAATGTTGGAAGTTTGGGAGGGGCTCCATGGCTTATGAGGGAACGGGAAAAATCCCAGAGCTGGAAAACAGCTACATATACTGGAACATGTGAAGAAATGTTGATATGAAGCATATTTTCGGTGCACAAACACAGTAATGTTATGCATATACATCTAGACATACTATGGCATTGGGTTGTGTCTGCATAAACAGGCTGTGTGAACAAATTTACATTTCCATAATGTAAGTCATATTTGTGTCCACACACATTTCACTTCTCCTTCCAGACTAAACACACAGGGATTGAGGCTGTGATCACAACTGCCTTCAATCAGCTCAACCTCAGCTTGAGTGTGTGTGTGTGTGTGTGTGTACGTGACTTCAGGTGAATACACACCGTCTGGTCTGGTTTCAGCTCAGTCACCAAACTGGTTCCTGTCAGCAGTCAAATTGTTAACAGACCTGCTGCTTTCAGCCAGTTCTGGTTCTTCTTGATACTTTGTCACCATGTGTGTGCATGTGTGTGTGAACCTCCATCTGCAATGCCTTTACTTGGGGACATATGCAACACGCCTTCTATACCTTGTCGGAGGAGACCTGTGTGTGTATGTGTGTGTGTGTATATGAAACTCATTTTGTCCAGTTTAGAATTTCAGCACTGGATTAAATGCTTTAGCAGCCGGGGCTGATTGAATACAGACTGTCTGTCTATGTGGAAGGCTGGATTTACACTCACGTTACAAAAACAGAGTGATCCTCTGCCAGCAAGCGATGCTTATTTCTGTGTAAACACATGGAGAGAAAAATCAAGTTTCAAGTCAGATTTACACATCTCATATCTCAAACAGATCTGGTATTTGGTCAGATGATTTGTTTGCACAGAAAGAATCAATTTTCATTGACTTTGCAGAAAAAAGGCAGGTTTAGAAGAGGAAGTCTGCAGCCTTGCTAACAGCTCAGTGAGGCTGATACTAATGTTAATGTTAACAGACAATAATGTGACATATAGCATTGGGTCAAATGAATGTATAGCTTACAGACGTGGATAAAATTGTTGGTACCCTCTGTTAATGACAGAAAAACCACAATGGTCATATAAATAACTT
>JAQQAE010020756.1:0-10615 GCA_029823295.1 Pseudamia nigra | reverse complement strand
GGTGGGGCGGGGTGCAATTGTCTCCTTTTATTTGTTTTTATGTTTATTAATTTTCTTAAGTACGGTACTGTATTTTGTTTATTTTTACTCATTTTCTTAATTGTTTTGTTTGTTTTTATCCATTTTTGATTATTTTATTCATTTTGTTGCTTTTTTCTTTTTGTTCATTTTTATTGACTTTTTCATATATTTATACTCATTTTGTTTATCTTATTTTTGCTTATTTTATTGTTTTCTTGATAATTTTTCTTTGCTTGCTTTGTTCAATTTTGCTCATTTTCTTAACTGTTTTATTTATTTTCCATCTTTTTTCTGGTTATTTGGTTCATTTTAGTTCACCGTCTTGGTTAGTTTATTTTATTTGATTTTTTAAAAATTAAATCATAATTAATGTGCATTGTTTTTGTTCATTTTTGTTGAATTGTTATTTTAACCCATTTTCTCAAATATGTTGTTCCTTTCCACTAATTTTATGGATTATTTTATTAATTTTGTTGCTCATTTTGTGTATTTTATTGTTTTTGTGTTTTTTGTTCAGTTTCTTCATTATTTCATTCATTTTCAACACTATTTTGGTTATTTTTTTAATTTATTTTCTGGTTATTTGGTTCATTTTTGTGTATTATTTAGTTTCTCGATAATTTTGTTCATTTTTGTACATTGCCTCGATTTTTTTTTTTTTGTTGATTTTTATTGTTGTTGACTATTATGTTAATTTTTTTTTTTACTAATCTACTTTTTTACACCCCCCACCACCACCAGTGTTCAGACAAAATCTACACCCTTGACAACTGCACTAAGAAAACATCAGACGTGCTGATTTTGTGTCTGTCGGCAGATTCTGAAGTTTTTCGTGGTCAATCACTGCAAAGCTCTCTCACCGAATGAGAGCTGTGTTCGATTTGAGACATGAACTGAGAGTCTTTTAAAATGACGCATTGGGTCATAACCTGTTTACCCTGTTCAGTGAAAATGCCCTACAGCTAATTATGGGTCTAAAAAGTTTGGAGCTTCTCACATTTCTCCTCCACAATAGATGACATCATGCATTCAGGTTGAGTTTTCCTCATAGCTCGTCTTCGCCACATACTTCAGTTTGGGATAAAACCATACTTTCCCAAACAAAAAAACGGTGGTAGAAGATCCAGTGTGCTGATGTTTTACAAGTTTAGACCTGCGAATAAGGAGCATTTTCTGATCAGTTGGTCCAAGTAGCTGACATGTCTCAGTTCTAAACTGTGTACTAGAGCTGAAAGGTTCAATCGGTTCGGAAAAATTCATTTCGACTGCCTGGTTAAACCGGAGAGAGCTTGCTTGGTTCAGACTTCTCAGATGTGAGGATTTGCACTTGCCACAGTTTGATTTTGTTGTCAGCACGGAGCACATTAGATCCTATAACTAAGAGGCGGCTAGTGCTTTTACTCAGTTACATGCACTTGAGTAATTTGTTAAAAACTATGGAAGAGTACTTATTTTGCAGACAGCTTTTTCCTCGTACTCGCTTACATTTGTGGTGACAAGTGTACATCTACTGAGTTTTGCCTCGAGACACGCCTCAGTGAGTGACTGTTTTTTAACTAGAATGAGTAAAGTGAACAAAATAATCAAGAAAATTGTGAAATGTGAATTTCTCCTTTGTGGGATCAATAAAGTATATCTATCTACCTATCTATATCTAAAATTAAAAAAAGATCAGCAGCGTAAGCCACGTGAGCAAATATTAACCAAATGAATTAACAACAATGAATTACTAAGTATAAATGCACAAAATATGAAAGAGTAAGCAACAAAAACTGAACAAAATAATCAGCTAAATTAATAAAATGAGCAAAGTAAGCAACCAAAAGCAAAAATGCTGGAATAAATGAACAAAAAATTGATGAAATAAGCAAACATAAACAAAATAAGCATCAATCATTAAAAAACAATCAAAACAATCAGTTAAATAAAAAGTAAATAAAACCATAAAACTGATCTGATTGAGTAGTTTTTATGAGATAATTGTTAAAAAAAAAACTTACTCAAGTACAGTGGTACTCCGGTTAATGAATGTAATATGTTCCCGTATCACGTTCATTGGCCCAATAAATCGTTAGCCGGTGCCGGTGCCAGTTTTTCCATAGGAATACATGTAAAACGAATTAATCTGTTCTGGACCCATGAAATCTCATATAAAGTATGTATTGCACACCTGTGCATGCGCATTTATTCATTATTATTATTTGAAAAGGAAGTTATGTTAATTATCTGAAACGGAGTGCATGAAATTAGTTCTAAAAATGATTTAGAATGTACTGTATTCTTACCCTGGTTTATGACTTAGCAATGATGAATGTCCTCTTGCAGTGTCTGTCAGTGGACACGGGGTCTGTCTGCTGTGTGTTTGCACGTGTCCGTAGCTGTAAACACAGCTCCAGCGTGTTTACGGCTACTGTTGTTAGCTACGACTAACGCTGTTAGCTGGCTCTGTTGGCTGACAACAGCAGAGGCTCCCAGTTGTGGTGTTTGCCCGCTACGGAGTATTGTTAGCTTGTAAGCAGAAGCTTCCACTGTTGTAAGCTAACAACACTCCGGAGCTGGCTAACACAACAACGCTGGACGCGGAGCCTCTGCTGTTGTCAGCTAACGCCACCAGAGTGTTGTTAGCCTGACACCCAGGCCACAGCACTTTTGAGGAGCAGGCAGCTCTGTAGCAGAGACATCGAGCTACTCGTGGTTAGCATTGAGCCTATTACATCCCGCGGGAGCTTTCACATGTTGTGTTGACTGTTTACATCCGGGTGATGTAAACATAACTCTTGTGTTACCCGAAGTCTTTCCTGTTAGCCGGTTCAAATTTTTGGCTGATTTTTTTTTTTTTTTTCCCTCCATTTGGTACCTGGATTTTTTTGTTATCAGAAGTATTTGTTAGCTGGAGTACCACTGTACTTATTTTTATGAGTACATCTACTTCTAATTATAGTGACAATACTATTACTCAAGTACCAATTCAGTTTACTCTACCCACCTCTGCATATCTGGTCATTTTCAATCAGCCCTTGCATCTGTCCTCAGCTCTGAAATGGCTTTAATCAATCAATCAATCAATCAATCAATCAAGCTTTATTTATATAGCACTTTACAACAACAACAAAGCTGAACCAAAGTGCTGTACATTCAGATTACAAACAAAAAGAAAGGGGGGAGAAGTTAGAAGTTAACAAATAGTTAGGAGCTGGTTTCACGACGGAACCTCAACCAAGTCAGAATCTCCAGTCTCCTCTGGTTATGAGCACATTCACGGAAAACGGCAGCGTCTGCCGTTTTCCGTGGCTATTAGTCATATAATTTTATTCATTCCCATTTCCAGATTGTCGAATGCAAATAGAAACAGAACGTGATGATCTACAAAACACAAACCCATACTGAATTCAAACAAACACAGTCAAAAATATGTTTGTATTAATTTCACAAGTCTTCCAGTCATTTTTTTTGCCACTGACCCAACTTTTTTGACACGTCGCCGGCGTCAAATCCAAAACGAGCATCCAATCCTCAAATAACGAGCTTTGACCTTTCATATACTTTGTGTCATTTTTAAACAAATATGGTATTGCAGTGTTTTTAAAATCACCCATGTTCTGCCTCTGTTTACATATTAGGTAGTGACCCAACTTTTTTGGAAACAGCGTTGTAAATAAGTCTAAGCCATTAAAATATGGAACAGGCTATACAACACAGCTGCTGTGCACAAGCATGAAAGGAAAGACGATGGAATATTATGATTAATATTGAGCATCAGATAACAGCTGTTTTTTTTTTTTTTAATGTGTTCTTACAGTGGGTGAGGCAATTTGAGTGAAACGCCTAAATGGCGCTGGAGTAAAACTGATGAAATATTAGTAAAGAACAGTTAGAAAAAATAAATCAAAGAGTTGTCAAATGCATCATAGTTTATTTCCTCTCTGATTTCAGATTGTTTATTTTCTTGTTTAGATTTGCCCACCCAGAGAGAATTGACTGGTCATTCTTGGCCACTACGTAGTGCTCTCATATGTTTTGATATATTCTATCACATATCTTATGCTGGAACAGGTTAGGTTTGCAGGCTTGGATACCATGACTAAAGTAGAAGTTAAAGTACTCCTAAAAATCTGTACTTGAGTAAGAGTAAAAAACCGTCTCATAAGAACTACTCAAGTAGTAACTTCAGACCATGTTTTAGTTAAAGGCTCATATGGGTTATTGCATTTGAACAGGCACATTAAATGTCATCCACAAAATGTCAGATCCACAACCAGGTACATGTAACAATACATGATGTTGGACACTGTTTACTGTCAATCATCAAGAAGAAAACTTAACTGAGCTCAAGATTTGCTTATTTTATTCTTTTTTTTTTTGCATATTTACTTTATTATTTTGCTCATATTGTTGTGAGTTTTGTTCAATTTTGTAGGTTATTTTTTCATTTTTGCTCATTTTATTGTCTATTTATTTTGTTGTTTATTTTCTAGTAACTTAATTATTTTATTGCTTTGGTGGTTAATTTTAGTTGATTATTTTTATTATTTCAGCCTTTTATCCATTTTTAAGTGTATTTATTCATTCTACTCATTGCGCTGTGACCATATGTAACTGAGTAAAAGTATGTATTTTTCACCTTAAATGATAACTGAGTAAGAGTAAAAAGTGTTCTGTAAAAGAACCACCCGTACATGCAACTGAGTAGATGTCCTTGAGAAACACCCCCTTTGCTCTGCACTGTTTACATGCTGCATGCTGTGAGAGTAAGCGCCACATTTTGAGTATAAACAACCATGCACTTTTTTTTTTGTTTTCCTTCGTAAAAGGATTTGGGTGACTCCATTTTTTTTGTCCCACCCTTCCCCTCTCCTGCCGCCTCGTCGTCATGGAAACCCACACAGCTTACTCCATTTCAATGGAAGTTGGATAGAGTTGTTGTGTGTGAGGCCCAAACTGGTTTAGCCACACTGGTTCAGTGGTCAAACGTTGCATTAATTATAGAGGGTGGGGTCGTCTTCCTGACTTCTTTGTTTCGGTGACTGTGCAGAAGGTGTGGAGCTGCCGCCGTGGTCCCCAAACATCAGGATAGCTTTACATCGTCTGAAAATCAGCTAAAAGGCGTGTCAGGTGTCTGAAAACAAAGTCAGACAATGAGAGAAGGGCATGTTTCAAACGCGGTGGCTCTTTCATTGTACCGAGAAAATGTTAGGACGCAGAAGCCCTCCATGTGTAGAGTTTCCCTCTTTTGTTGCGGGAGAGAAAATTGCGTCTGAAAGCTGCCATTGTTTTGTTGTCGCTCAGAGTGGGACCCTGCGAGACAAGAGGGCCAACAGGAGGGAGGGGGGTGGTAGTGGAAGGGTGCGAGTAAGTGGGGTGGTGTGGCCATCAGTGTGTGGGGTTAAGTGGTCGAGTATTTCACACTGAGAATTCATGACGTGTCGGGATGAAGTCTGTAGAGCAGTGGCTCCAAACTTTATCAGCTTAAGACGCAAAAGATGAATATGTTGTCTATGTGTTACACAAACCCAGGAAAATGTATTATAAAATACATTTTACCTGTTATTGACCTCACGTGTCGTTGCTTTATGTGATTTACTCTTTAAGTGTGAAGGGTAATAAAATGTGTATGGATTAATTCTAAACTTTATTTATTTTGATTTAGATTTAAGTGAAAATCCACAAAATAAATAATAAATAAACCAGTAATCTCCAAAATGTCCAAGTAAAAAAAAAAAAAAAAAAATCAGAATAACCCAAATTAAATAAATGAACGTTGCAATCCACAAAAGGAATAAAAATGAACAATATGTGTCAATGATAAGAAGAATAGAATCTTCAAAATGAACAAAACATCGTCATTAGATGAACCAAAATGATGAAAATAATCCACAGAATAAATAAAACTTCACAAAAATGAACCATATGATCAATGAAATGAAGACTATAATCTGAAAAGTTAGCCAAATAACAAAATTAACAAAATTAATAAGTGAACAAAATAATCTACAAAATGTGAAAATGTCAACAAAAACTCAAACATAATCTTAAAAATAGCAAATACAGAAATAAAAAATGAACAAAATAACCCACAACAATAACAAATATTTGTAAAAATAATCACAGAAGACACAAAATAACCAAACAATCTACAAAATTATTAAAAATGAACATAATAATGCATTAAATGAAGAGAAATGAACAAGAAAAATGAACAAAGAAAACGATCCAGTAATGAAATCTGAAAAAAATAAGATTATCAAACTATTCTAAAACAATTCACAGAAATGGGCAGTATTATCAGGAAAATTAATAAAATTCACAAATTAGAAATGTATTACAAAATATACAGCAAACAATTAAAAATGACCATAATGCACAAATTGGACAACATGAATAAGATGGAAAGCAGTCCGCAAAATGCACAAAAATGAAAAATAATATGAAAAAAATGACTAAATAATCTACAAAGTGAACAAAAACAGAGTAAAATAATCCAAATAAGTAACAGAAATGACCAATATAATCTGCAAAATTAAAACAAAGTAAGTAAAGGAAATAAACAAAATGGCCATATGATGAAGAGAGCGAGCACGTCACAAATACCATGCCGATTTCTGCATTACTTTTGGTACGAACACAAAACAGATGTGTTGTAAATGTCGTGACTGACAATCGTGCTGCCTTCACTGAGATGTCAGACGTGCTCAGTGAAGTCATGCTGTTGGAGGGTCTGTGTGGGCAACGTGTCCTTGTCCTCCAGAGCTCATCCGGGCGGTCTCCATCAACAGACTACTTCATGCTTTTGTTTTTGTCATGTTTGCCCGTGAAATCCAAATTAGCCAATCAGAAGTGGCCATTTTACTTGCAACCAGTTATTGCCCCTCCCTCTGCCTCCAAAAGATGAATTACAGGAGAAAAGTGTTATGCGACAGCTTTCGCCAGTGTCCACATGCTGTTTATTTCATGTGTACTAATATGATATTTAAATGGTGTTCACAAATAGATAGTAAACAGTTCTGAATGGAACAAGTGTGGTTACTCAAAACAAAAGAGTTTCTTGTTGTTGCTGTTGCCCCCACGCACCTCCTGCACATTTTTGCATGAGTTGAACAGTGTGGAAATAATAGGCACCCACGCTCACCAACACTGAATGGAAAACACTTTCTACTACTGTTGCATATGAAACTGTCACCGCTGTACTTTCACGTGAAAGATGCATCACAGGTCATGCCAGAGTTTATCTGGAGCAGGAGCAGTCATTTGGAGGCCAAAAACAAAATCTGCCATCATCAGCCAAAATGTCTGCACGTTAAGACTTGAGTTTTATTTCTTTGTGTTTGCATTTTATTCAATTTATTGAAAACCGTTTGCAAAGTTTTTAAATGGACCTGTACATCTGCCAATTGGACAAATTAAACAGATAGTGTTATGATTTTGCAGGTAATTATTCAATCAGCAGTCATGAAAGATCAAGGAAAAACACACATAATAAGCAACAAATGAGCAAAACTGTATTTTTAATCAACCAAATACCAAAAAAAGAGAGTTAAAAACTGGGCAAAAAAAAAATGAACAGAAATAGTTAATAGTTTCAGAGGTGCACATGAACGCTTTATCACTACACAGTTTGTACACAGAAATATTTGTTCCACCTGTGCGAAAATGCTGCTTTGTCAGTATATGTCTAAGTAATTTCTGGTCAGTTCTGGAATTTAAAGGCTATACATGTTTGTCTCAAAATAGAAGAGTCACCAAATAAATTTGTTTTTTTTTTTCCAGCAACATTAGCTAATGAGCTAAGAGTGGCTGATGCTAGCTTCAAGCTAACATTAGCTTGACAGTCCAGTAATGCTGAAGAAACAAGTAACGTAAAATGAGTTATTTCAAAGCCTAACAGATTTGGGGCTTTTTAAAAAAATATTTTGTTCCAGCCCCAGTATATTAAGCTACTGTATTGAATGATCACTTATGTTTATACATTTAATACCTTATGTGTTTATTTTATTCCAATAAATTCATGTATAAATGATTTCTGCACTACTTCAAGGAGCCACAGCTGTGGCTCCCTGTGTGTGTTCTGTGCAGTGCCAAAGCTGAGTTGAATGAATAAGTGTTGCTAACTTCATATTTAATGCCATATATTAGGCAGTTTGTAAAATATAGGAATCTATATTTATTTCACATGAAATCATAGCAAGGGGTCAATCATGGCTTCCTGTTGCTCCAGTTTTATTTGTTTTTTAAAATCTTCTCAGTCCAAGATACTGAAATGCACTGAACCCTAAAAACAGACTGTATTTTCTCTATTCATTATTATTATTCTGTGGCCCAATGGAACACTTTGGGGTCAAATGTGGCCCATGGACCATCAGTAGATGATCATTAATGAAGGAAAGACCTAACAGAATGAAATCACACAAACTTGTCACTTTTTACTGAGAAGTGTTTTCATTGTTTCCAACATCATTAATATCTCACCATTGTAATTATTCAGCCATTGTTTATTATAAGTTAACTACGTTGCACATTAAGCCTTTAATGGACTATTTGTTTTTGTCATTTCTTATGTCACGTCTCCATTGCTGATTATTTCACAGTGCATCTTTTTAAGCATCTTTTCGTTTCCCCCAACATTTTTCATCAGAAATTGCCGTTAAACAGAGCGTGACGTGAGATGCTGCCACAGTTTATGAAGATGCTGCAAACAAAGAGATGTGACAAAAGTTCTGGAAATGTTTTTGTTTTTTTCCAGGGATTATCTCTAACTTGGGGGTTTGGTGATTCAAAATGTATTGAAGCATGACTTAAAGACAAAACTAGACAAAGCAGATAGTTTTGTGTTTACTTTGATTATCGGCTTTTTCTTTCACTGTGAAAGTACGCAGTGGCTAAAAGAGGGAAAGGAGTCCTGACAACAGTCACTGACAAAATAAGTGGAATTTTTGTGCATTAACTACATGTCAAAATTTTACGACAAGTGAGTAAATTCTAGCTGCAATGACTGGATCACTTGGTAATAATTACTAGTGGCGGGTATCGCCAGCGGACACGGGCAGCGCTGGCCGTGTCGACACTGTCCCACTGCCGGACATGGGCAGCGCTGCAGCCGGCGGCGGCCCACGGCGCGTACCGTTGTCGGGTCGCCGCCAGCGGCGTTGGTGTTGTTTACAGTTATGGATGTGTGCTGTGTCCACAGACACACTACCAAGTCATAAGCCAAGGTAAGAATACATTTTAAAACATTTTTAGAACTGATTTCATTCATTCCGTTTCAGATAATTAATATAACTTCCTTTTCAAATAATAATTAATAAATGTGCATGTAAGGGTGTGTAATACATACTTTATATGGGAGTTTGTCGTGGGTCCAGAACGGATTAATTGGTTTTACATGTATTCCTATGGAAAAAGTCTCTTCTAATAGAGAAATTTGGATACCGAGCATGACGCCGGAACAGATTAAACTCATTGTCCAAGGTACCACTGTACTTTTGTTTTTCTTTTGTCAACTCACTTACCGTATTTACTGGACTATATGTCGTTCCTGAGCTTTACTCACACAAACCAAAAAATGCATGATAAAGAAGAAAAAAACATGTGAAAGTCGCATTGGAGAACAGGTTACATTTTTTGGGGGAAATTTATTTTACAAAATCCGATACCAAGAGCAGACATTTCATCTTGAAAGGCAAGTTGTAGTAATAATAGAATAGAGAACAACAGGCTGAATAGGTGTCTCGTATGGTAACGTAATATGACAGCGGAGGCCCTGCTGAACAACTCCGAAGGTAGACGAAGCGCCGCTTCATTTGCAATTATTCCGGCCTTTCTGAATCCCGAAAGAATGGTTTTGTTTATCACTCAAGTCTATGCCTTGTCGATCCATCTGATGACTTGCAGGTACGTTGCATGGTGCATACTCCCAGTTGCCATGAAGCTGTGCTCTCCAGCCATCATCCACTGCTCCCACAGGTAGTGCAAAACTGCCTTAAAGTACCGGTTCACCGAGATGTCAAGTGGCTGCAGTACTTTGGTTAAGCCTCCAGGGATGATGGCAGGTATGGTTGTTACCGGTAATGTTTACATTTTAAATGGTCCGTGATACAGGTGCGGCAGATGCATGTACACAAGCCTAGTACTACTTTTGTACATTAGTCACTCTGGTGTATGTGTCGCATCCCTAGTCAGACTATGAAAAAAGTGCGACGTATAGTCCGGAAAATATGGTATTTTGGTTATAATTTGTCCATTTTTTAAAAAATTTTCTTGAATATATTCTTATTTTTTCTTTATTTCACCTCTTTTTCTTTTTGATTTTGTTCTGTTTGCTTCTAGTTTTGTTAGTTTTGTTCATTTTTTTTGGATTATTTTGTTAATTTTTGCTCATTTTCAGTTAAAACATCACAGCAAAATAAAACCAGTAACTAATTGACACACTACATTTTGCTTGATGGACTAGATCGACAGCTGTGAAAATGAGCCCTTTTGAATTTTTGTAACTTGTGACATCACAGATCACACCAATCAAATAACAGTGACGTGCGGTGAAGTTAATGGCTGGTGAGGCACTGATGTCATCAGTCAGATTTACAAACATATGAACCCTACA
>JAQQAE010020755.1:0-10616 GCA_029823295.1 Pseudamia nigra | reverse complement strand
GGTGGGGGGGGGTTGTTGATATGACGGCTCAGAACAATGGAAACTATAGGAGTATTAAAAAGACATCTCCCTCCGCCACACGTTCATCCTTTACGGCTCAGACGTGTTGACTTTATTCAACGTCCAGCTTCAGCCGGAGATTTTCACCATCAACACGGATAATTAACCTGTAACCTTTAATTTCTGCAGACTCTCTTCTTCTGGAAGAATTTAACACTTATGCATGATTTATTAAAAGTTTGGTTGTTTGTTGCTTTTATCCTTTAAAAGCAGTTCCTTGACTCTTTGATTCATTTGTGCTCATTTTTTTTTGTCCTTTTGCATCTAATTTGGTTCATTTACCTGATTATTTTGTGAATTTTTTTGGTCCTTTCTTTACAGCTTCTTGATTGTTTTGCTGGTTGTGTTTATTTTTCTTCTTTTGTTTATTTTTTCATCATTTTGGCTCATTTTCTTGATGGATTTGTTCATTTTGCTTCTGATTTTGGTCGCATTGCTTCAGATTTTGTTTACTCTCCATTTTTGACTCGTTTTGTAAATTTTCCTTCTGACTTTGTTCTTTGGTTCATTGTTACTGTTTACCTTTTGATTCTTGTGTTGCTTGTTTTTTCCAGGTTATTTTGTTCATTTTCAGTCAAAAAAGCTCACTGACTTATTGTGTTTTGCTTTGTTTGCCTTAATTTTATAATTATGCATTTACTGTCACCGTCTTTTGTTGAGCAGTGGTAGAGGACACAATGCGGGAAAGAGTTAATTCACTACCTTTTTTATAACTTCATTGATTGTTTACTCTGATTTCTGGAACAGACTTTACTCTCATAAGTCTAGCATTTGTCAGTTTAAATACATTTATGACGATCATGTAATGGTTTAAGGCATAATGTACAAATAATTTATCTTTATCCCTGAAAGATAAACAGAAATGGCCAAAAAAAGTGTGAAATTGCCAAGAAAAATAAACAAAAATTAACTAAATAAAACAGAAAAACTTAGAAATAATCACAATAATGGACAGAATTAAGACAAACACCAAAATAATCAAGAAAATGAGCAAAAATGAACAAAGCAACAAACTGAACATGACTTAAAGAAAAAAAACCTCCCTCCCAAATAACAAATGAATATAATCTAATCATATAATCATCAAAATGAAAAGAAATTAACAAAACAAAAAACTCAAAAATGAACCAAATAATCAAGACAAATGAGCACAAATAAAAAAAAAAAAACAGTTTCCATGCTCTTTCTTAATGATGGCTTTAACTGAACTCTGGGGAATATTCACTGACATGGAAAGGTTTTTGAACCATATACTTGAGTTACTAGGAGTAGTTTTCATCTTCATAGCGTAACACAGGGGTGTCAAATGTACGGCCCACCTGATGATTTCATCCAGCCTGTGAGATAATATATCTGTATTATAACTAAATAACTTTTTCTAAATAGCGTGCATTTTTTAAAATATCACATTTATTCACCAGTCCCGGACTTTAAATCCATTTGCCATGAATAAGCACCTCCCAAGATTCACAGAAGGTAGTTGATGGAAACAGACAGATGCACATTTTCTTTTATTGAATTTCTGAAAAGTGTCTGTAAAAATACAATAGTTTTGGATGGAAACTCAGCTTATGTACTGATGGGACACACTTACCCACTCGGCTCTCTTTTCACTATAAATAGCCATCCAGAGGCAGAGAGTCAAACAACAACAACATCATTTTTCACTGTCAGAATAAAGCGCTGCAATTTAACAATTAACCACTGACCTCAGCGAAGCCAGCTTGGTTGCCTGATAGTTATTCCTGGTGCCCTGTGGTCAGTGTCTATTTGTGGCCATTATGTGTCTATAAAAGGAAATTTGGATGTCAATCCAGACGCCACCAGCAGCAGGACACTCTGAACTTCTATGAAAAGTGGGCATGCCGACTCTGTATCAGCAACGATTCACATTTCCAGAGCTCGGGGAGGTTTGACGGACACAGGGATGGCGTGACATTTGGACAGAAATGGACTGCTTGGATAAGAGCCGAGGGAAGGTAAGAGGCTCTGGAACTAGACGAGGCATTTCCTCCTGAAAGCGGCTCTTGATGAGAAATGGCCGTGTGAACCTTTGTGGTCAGGTTGACGTGGTATCTCCGACTTCACCTGCCTTTCCTCTGACCTTTCTGCTGTAATAATTTGACATTCGCTTGACACAACAGGTTTTTCTATAGCAGAGCTGGTGATAAGTAGATAAAACTCTGACACTGAGGTGCGTCTTTGCATCCGCTATATTGTATCGCATCATATTTGTCTTTATTTTTGCAACTTTAAAGTAGTTGTCTGTGGCAATTGTATCTTTGGCTTCTTACATCATATTTTGTCATTTGTCTCTTTCACATCATTGTCATTTTTGCTTTTTTTCCCATCTTACTGGATCATTTGTCATATTTTGTATTTTTGCATCTTTTATGTCTTGTGACTTTTACATTGTTGTCTGTTTTTCATCTTTTGCCTTATCTTATGCAGTTTTTCTTCATCTTTTTGCATGCATTATGTAATTTCCAATGTTTGTGCATGTTACATCACTTGTGTTTTTTTTACATCTTTTACATTGTTTTAATCTTGTGTCCTTTGTCATCTCTCTCCCTTTGCATCTTTACATTGTTCTTTTCTGTTGCTTTTATGTCACTTTCATCTTTTCTCATCTTTATCATCATGTTTTTCATTTTTCTTCTTTTATGCCTTTTGCATATTTTTTTATTTCAGCATTTTCTCCCCCATCTTACTATTTACATCAGTTTTTTTCTTTTTTTCCTCTTACAGTGTTGTCCTTGTGTCCTTTTTCTTCTTTTATGTCTTTTTGTATCTTTTTTTCATTATTTTTTATGATTTGTTTTCTCATCTTTTGTCTGATTTGTGCTTTTTCATGTATTATGTAATTTCAAGGTTTTTGCATCTTTTACAGTGAAACCTTGGGTTACGAGATTAATACGTCCCAGGATCAAGCTCATATAGTGAAAAGCTTGTGAGCGGGGACCGGTTTTCCCATAGGAATACATGTAAAACCAATTAATCCGTTCCAAGACCCATGAAAACTCCCACTTTCAGTATGTATACACACCTTACGTGCACGTATACTCATTATTATTTTAAAAGGAAGTAATATTAATTATCTGACAAGGAATGCATGAAATTGGTTCCAAAATGTATTTATAATGACACCTTGGAGACGGACTGCTGCAGGCGAAGGAGGAATCTATCAGGTGAAGAGAATGTTTTTCTATGATCTCGTGTTTCACCTGCATCATCATCATATTAGGGGTTTTCTTCTCACCACTAGCATCCTTAGGTCCCATGATGGGGGGAAAAAAAACCACACAAAACAAAGCACCGTTTCAGGTGAAAAAAAAAGCACATGTATTGCGATTTTCATGTCTAAGCTTCCAGTCGGTCAGTGAGTAGTGACGGCATGCTCTGCACGTGGAATTATTTTACTTGCAACCCGGGGTTCCACTGTACACCTTTTATTTTTTGGGGTCTTTTACTTTATTTTTTCTTTTTGGTCCAATTATTTTGTTGTCTGAAGCTTCTCAGTCATCCAGGTCCGCTGCAATTATTTTGTTCTTCGTTGTTTACTAAACCCACAGATGACGACATTTTTTCTTCAGCTTTCATTTCAGATAAACAAGACACAGTGTATCATGAGAATCATCAAAGTTACCTCTGTAGTAACATCACTGACTCGCTTTCACTTTCCCTTGACCTTTGTGTTGGAAAAATCTCAATGTGCTCTTTGATGTGATGTTTTTTTCCATGTCAGAGTTATAGACCCCCTGCCGGTTTTCTTTCCAATATATCCACTGAATAGATTTTCAAATGTAGAGCAGCGCCCCCCCGCTGGCCCCCTCCGGGCTCACGCTCTTGAACTCTGCATCTACTTTGTCACAGCATCTTCTTGATACTTATCCTGTTAACCTACTTTCTGTCACGGTATGAAGAACAGTACCACACTCCGAGGGCATGAAAACACAACACAGCAAGACATGGAGAGGTTTGAAAAAGGCAGCTTAAGTTTGTTAATAGTCAATACTTATGCTTTATATTGTATACAAGTATGTATTTGCCACGTATTGAAAAAAGGGCCCATATTGTGAAAATACATTTATTACATTTTCTCTGACAGGGAAGATTAAAGTTATGAAATTATATACTTGGTCAGCGCTGTCAGTTCTAATATATCCATGCAATCAAATGGCCTCCGAGAAAAATGAGCTCCTTTAAATTGTGTGACATCACAGGCCACACCAATCACAGTCAAGAGCAAATGCATTAGCGCCACCCCCATAATCCAACAGAATTTTGACATTGACTTTTTAAACCAATCGACCAATTATTAATAACCCTAACTTAGCGGCTGCCGTCTTACAACTGTATGAATGTGTCATGTGGTGCGTTTCGGTTGTACTCAGAAGTCGGAAATTCCGAGTTCTAAGTCAGAAATTTCAACTGGGATGCCCCCTGAATTTGGAATTCCAACTCAGGCAGTCGGAACAACCTCATCATCCCTGACTTTGCCACTTGCAACAACTGAATGAACTCTGCTAAATTTATACCTATAGTACTGTTCATTTTTATGGATTGCATGCTTCTACACTACTTGTAAGTGCAAAAAGCCACAGAGTTGCTGTCACACAGAGTTTGAAAGTTGTCTATACTCCAAATGAGCTGGCATTCCAGAAAGCATGCATGTTTTTCTGATTTTGCAGCTGGAACGAAGTCAGTTCGGAGTCTTTGTCACTTGCAATTCTGATGTCCGAGTTCTGAGGTAAATGGAATGCCCCGTTAGGAAAACCACAGGCATCCAAAATGGTGGCCCGAATCTTTTTTCATATGCCCACGTATGGATTTTGTTAAATTTTTCCTCGTTGTGCTCATTTTTTGATTCTGTTTATTTATATGATTATTATTATTATTTTTCCCCCATTTTGCTTATTATCTTGGGGTACAGTACAGAGAACAGCCTTGAATTTCATGACACCCCGGCATATGATGTACTTCTGAGTTCACTGTTTACATTGATACTCATGTAGTCATAGAATAAAATCACATGAATGAGTCAGAGCTGCATCACGGTGACACAATGTCCTTTTCACACAGAAATATTTCAAACAGTTATGAGGTTCTGGACATTCACGTCCTTCGTAAAAACCACGGAAATCCTTCAGTGTTAGAGCATAAACTGGGCTGTCAGTCAGTTTCCCCTCCATCATAGTGCAGAGGAGTTTAGTGATATCTTCCTATGTCCCGCTCCTTTTAGATTGTGATTGGTTGGCGAGTGAGAAGTAACTGTCAATCTCACCTCCGTTCTAAAGACTGAGCATTGAAATGCCTTCAGCCCAGCACAAAAACAAAAACCCATTTTGTGCTGAGATGGTGACTCGGATCAACATCAAAAATAGATAATCTGTTCATTGTCCCATTTCACATGTTTGCTGAAAATTTAATTAAAAAAAATTATTTTGAGTAATCTTGCTGACTAACAAAGTGACAAACCCCTGCTACTCCTTGGTGGAGATAAAAATGGGCCCCAAAAGACAACAGATTACTGATTATTTATCATTTCATAGGATTTCTGAGGCAAACAAGCAACCCTTTTTATTGGCGTTTACTGTTTGCTAGTAATATGACATGATTCAGCATGATCATAATTCCTTTGTTGCAAAAGAGAAAAACAAAGGAAATATAACCTTGTTTCCAAGAAAGTTAAGATGCCTTCAAGTTAGCAGGATCAGGGACACAGACAGGTATTTAACAGATATCAGTGACATGTTTCATATTAATTTCACCATGGATTGTGTCACAAAATTAATGAGTCGTAAAAATGAGTTAGAATTAATGAATTTATTACTACATATGAATACAGAAAAGTTAGAATAGATAATGTAAAAATGTGTAAAAAATATATATTAGAAAAACAATGATGTTTAGGGAAAATGTAAACTCAATAAAATAAAGTAAAATTATATCAGCCCGTATTTTAAGATTCAACACTTCCGATATGTGCAATTTCTGCTTGTGAGTTTCATCAAAATGCTCTATAGCATCAACAAAATTGACCAATTCTTTGTAAAAATTATATTTTTGATTATTTTGGACTGGGGAGGACACCAGTAAAGCTATAGCTAGTAGGGCCCCCAAATGGCCAGCAGGGTTTGACATTCAGAATTTTAATTAGGATCCACAGATGACTGACTGAAAGAAACTGTAAGAAAAACAGTCTTACGGACAGAAATTATACTGCCTGCTAAAACTGTTTGCTCTTAATTTGAAAAGGACATCTTGTTGCTCCTGTTCGTAAAATCGATTAAGCTAATGCACCCACTAGCCTCCTGCATCTCGGCTTGCTGCCCAGCATCAGTCATGTCCTCTGACTCCCACCGGAACATCCTTTCATTCAACCCAATAGCAGCTGGCTGGAAAAGTCTGCATGACGAACCCAGCACCTGATGTCTTGATATCATTGGGGAGGACTGACAACATTTGGGAATTAACATGGAGAACACAGAAAACCTGGCCCAAGACCGCCGCTGTTGGTGAAGCCGATCGGCTCAATGCACAGTAATGACCCTAGTGACCTTCACCATGCAAGTCATAACTAACCACACTAACATCAGCTCCGCATACACACTGCGGCCGGGCCGGAGTGAATGTTCTGTTGTAATGTGCCATTGGGGCCACAGCAGTACATTCAGTCTCTTAAAGCACTGTGTAATTAGCCAGTTCAAGACATCGCTACTGCCACATGCATGCGCAATTTAGCAGGCATGCATAACTCTGTGCAACACCTGCAGACACCAGTGCAAACACACCTGGACCACAATTCACCGGTCTGTACCAACCGGCAGTGTGGCTGTGTTTGAGAAGCACATCAAAAATACAGTATTTTAATATAAACACAAAAATAACCTGCTTCAATGAAAACATGCAGTGTTCAAGTGATTACTTTGGTCATTAAGGAACAAATAAAGTTATCCAAATCTACCTGGCCCTGTGTGAAAAAGTATTTGGCCCCTGAACCTAATAACTAGTTGTGCCACCATTGGTGGCAACAACTACAATAAAGTTTGTGATAACTGGTAATGAGTCTTTCATATCACTGGAGGGATTTTGCCCCGATATTTGCTGAATTGTCTGAATTCAGCCACATTAGAGGGTTTAAGCATGAACAGAATGTCCAGGGTCATGCCACAGCATCTCAACTAGATTAAAGCCTGGACTTTGACTAGGCCAGTCCTAAACCTTTCATTTTGATTTTTTTTTAATATCCAGAGATGGACTTAATGGTACGTTTCCGATCATTGTCCAGTTGCTTCACCCATGTGTTGATGTCTAGACGTTCTCCTTCAGGATTTTCTGCTTGTAAGGTTGAAGGTGTAAAACTGCTCCCTGACTGAGCTGGAGATGGAAGCAGTGGCTGAGGTGTGTGACCAAACAAAGGCAGCCAAATTTGGTGATTTTTCAAAACAGGTACAGCAACTTCTACAGCAGTGACTGGCATGGATTCCCCATCCCACACTACAGGCCCCCACCAATAATAACCAGCCCCTATATCAAGGCACCGGCCCCAACCATTTCCCCTATAGACCAAGGGGTGTATCTACAATTTATATACATATTATTTACAGACAAACAGCATTTTTTCTTTTCAAAGAACTAGAAATGAATTACACCAAAAACAAAACAAAACACAAAGAAAACCTAACATAATTCCACTGTCTCCTCAAATGCCCATGTTGACATCACAATCATGGGTGAGCCTCCATGACAATGGTTGACTTTTAAATCACCTCAAAGAGAGAGAGAGAGAGAGAGAGAGAGAGCATTAGAGTGAAACAAAAACAACAAACCACCCAAACAAAATCACATTAATGTATCGATCAACTAAATAGGATCCATCTTCAGTAGATCAACACATAATATGAAATAAACAACAATAATTAGAAAAATCCAAATATATGATAACATGTTGTCTGTGTGTGTGAGTGTGTGTGTGTTGGGAATTGTACACCTGTTGAGGGAAGGGCTGCCAAAGAGCAGAATTCATAGTCAATATCAATTATGGCAAGTCATCCAGGTCCTGAAGCAGCAAAACAGCCTCAGACCATCACACACCACCATGTTTGACTGTTTGTATGATGTTCTTTTATGAAATACTGTGTTAGTTTTACGTCAGATGCAAGAGGATGCACACCTTCCAAAATGTTAAACTTTTGTCCTGTCAGTCCACGGAATATTTTATCAAAATTCTTGAGGATCATCAAGATGTTTTTGGCAATTGTGAGATGAGCCTTTGCTTTGCGTTGTTGTTGAATCATTAACACTGACCTTTACTGAGGTAAATGAGGTCTGCAGCTCTTTACGTGTTGTTCTGGGTTCTTTGTGACATCCTGGATGAGTCGCTGACGTGCTGCTCCTTCCACCAGTCTGTGCAGAACCGAAGAAAACCCATTCGGGAATGGTGTAATTGTAGATTTGAGCATAACCATAATCAGACCATACAGTACCAGTCTTATGAGAAAGTGTCTATTACCATGTGACAATTTCTAAACATTTAGCTGTAAAATGCATAAAAATACTTTAACATATGGCTGTATTTTCAGGAGAAACATATGTTAACAAAGTGAGTTGGTACCCCAGAAAAATTGAGTTTATTCTAAGCCTATTTCTGAAACCTCTCCACGCTGCAGAGAGAATATTTGACTTGACGGTGACAGTGTTTTTGTTATTTTAGTCAGTGTGCTTTATTCGACCATCTGGCAGCAGGTTATTTTTACTCTCCGTCCTATCTTATCTGGAGGGAGGGGTCGTGTTTGTCTGTAATTAAACACTTAGAGACACACCCATGTGGTTTATACTTTTCCTGTGGCGCAGCAGGAAACGCAGAGACGTTGTGAAGCAGATGTACACCAGCCCTTACGCCATCAATGTCCCACTAATGAGCGTCGTCAGTGGGAACATGAAGGAGAATAATCGCCCCTGTAATTATGGAGTTTTATATGTATGTTTGGTAAAGCTGCTGCTTAAACTTAAACCACGTTTCCCAGCATCGGCGATGAAAAGACATTAAACTGTTCAAAAAGATGAGCTGTTGCTTCTTTATGTATGAGAGGTTTCAAAACTGTTCCAGCTCAAGGCAAACTGATGATGTTAAAACAAAAGCAATCAGAATAGGGTGAAATGTAGATGAATAAATCGACAAATAATGAAAATAACGTCAAGAAAATGAACAGAGTTGAACACAATTGTCAAGAAATTGGACAGTAGTATGCAAAACAATAAAAACTATGAATACACTAATCACAATGGACAAAAAGAAATGGACAAAATAAAACAATGAAAACAAAGAAAAAAATCTACAAAATGAACAAATACAGTATTGACAAGATATTTAGCAAAATATGAATATGGACCAAATTAGACAAAGATATGAAAAAAGAATGAGGGAGATAAACAAATAACTTAAGGAAATTGACTAAAATGAAAAAAATTGAACAAAAAATGATCAAAAATACTTTAGAAATGCACATAAGATCAATAGATTAACCAAATAAATCATCAAAATAATGAGGATAGTAATGTTTATTTAAGATTAAGACTTCCGATAATCAAAATTTTCAGCTTTCTAATTGTTTTGTTCATTCTTAAACATCTTGAAGACTAAAACACTTAAAATGCTGAGCTCTACGGATGTGTGGTCCACACCTCACAGTGTGGGTGTCTCTTTAAATCCACCCCGTAGAGGGTGGTCTCCTGGGACATGATCTGGTGCCGCTTGTATTCGGTCTTTAGTCCTACATACCATCCCTTAGTGAAAGGAATGCGAGGGGAAACCGGTGGAGGTGGAAATGTGATCTTGACCCCTGCAACACCGGGTCACGTTTGAACAGTCACCAAGGCTCCGGTGCAGACATGTAGATTTATTAGTAATAATGTATGTGGATTTGTCCCTAAAACACTCGGCCTTAGAAAAGAAATGATGTTTTTCTTCAATGTAGGAATATATTTATTCATTGTTGTCCATTTTGTCACCTATTTTGCTCATATTTGAGCATTTTGTAGAATAGTTTTTTTCATTTTTATTCACTTTGGTTAACTTTGTTGTTTCTTATTTTGTTCATTTTATCTTTTCTGTTGTTCATGTTTGCTCATTGTGGGCGTTGCATTTATTCATTGTTGTACATTTGGTTGCCTGTTTTGCTCATATTTGATGATTTTGTAGATTAGTTTTGCCATTTCCATTCACTTTGATTAACTTTGTTCCTTATTTTGTGTATTTTTCGCTTATTTTGTTCATGATTGCTCATTTTGGGGGTTATTTTTTATACATATTTGACCATTTCGTTGAGAATTTTGTTCCATTATATTCATTATGTTGTCTATTTTGTTCACATTTGACAATCTTTTGATTCTTTTGTCCATTTCGTTACATTTCTGTTGAATTTAGTTAACTTTGTTGCTTATCTTGGTCATTTTCTCACAAATTTTTGTTCATATTGTCAGAACCGAACACACTGACGGGAGACTCAGACGCGGGACTCAGAGCATAGTTCATTTTTAGCCAGTTTATTGAC